>LPNX010276158.1:347936-406194 GCA_001517045.1 Pseudotsuga menziesii
ATCGGTTCTAGCAGATTCAACAACAGAAGCAGAATATGTGGTTGCAGCTGAAGCAACGAAAGAAATAGTATGGCTCAGGAAGATACTTGAATATTTGCAAGAAAAACAAGAGAACTCCACTCCATTGTTAGTCGACAATACTTCTGCAATCAAGCTGGCTAAGAATCCAAGATTCCATGATCGAACCAAACACATCAACACAAAGTATCATTTGATTCGACATCATGTAGAGGCCAAGACAGTCCATCTTCGACATTGTTCCACAAATGATCAAATTGTAGACATCTTCACCAAAGCGCTTGGACGAGAAAAGTTTGAAATATTAAGAAACATGCTCGGACTTACGAACACCCCTTCGGATTAAGAGGGGGATTGTTAGAATAATCCGTCGAGATTATTGTAAATAAATAATAAATAGGAATATGAATAGATAGGAAGGTGAAAAGGATGGTTCTCAACCGCCACATTGTAATGTATAAATAAATGTTTCAGCCATGAATAGAATTGAATCGGGAGTTATTACCAACAGTACTAAATATAATATTTTAGCTAAAGCCAAATGAATAATCTCCGCAAACACATTCAAGTGGCTATTCTTTCATTCTCTCGAACTAAAATCAAGATAATGAGAAGTTTGATCTTTCAATTGGACATCTATGGCGATGTAGCTTTCACTTCAGCCCCATATGAAGAAGCTGGTGCACCAGCTTTTCTGTTCTAGTGTTGTTAAAGGCTGGAAGCTCAGCCCAAGAAATGAAACTTGGAAATCAGTGGAAGTGAAAAGGGATTGCAATACAGGTTGTTGACTCACTACTCGTGATCATTTGTGGGAGTCTTGTAATCCCTTTCCACTCCAACCTTCATACTACATAGTTCATTTTCCAAAATTTCATTTTCTTACACTCCAGCGTTGAGCAACACTGGAACAAAACGCTGCTGCACCTTCTTTTCCTGCTTTTAACACCAATTCATGTGAAAGTACTCTCTTCTCCAACATCCACGCCGAGAGAAGAATATGTAATCTATCAACTGCTGCTGCAGATAATCACTCAGAACTCATTACTCCATCATAGATGTTATATAACAACTTGCTGCTGCAATTGATGTCCGATCTGTATGGCCTTGTGGAGCACATCAAGATCCATTGATATCTTGATATCTAAATGCAAACATGATGGAAAGCCCATGTTTATGTGTAATAGATATAAATGTTTTAGTAGAATGATTGCAGTTTCTTCTCAAACTCGGTAAAGGAACGATGTGTGTCCAAATTTAGGCAACAGTTAGTTGAAATGTACAAGTATTGGTAATAGAAATAGTTATTTGTATTTACCGTGTCAATGTCATGTGCTAACAATGGAGCATGTGAATAGCCTAAGGCTCAGCTGCTTCATAATATAGATCGAATGAACTGGTATTACAGAGATTATTATTAAGAAATTTGATGGGATGCGAATACATTAGTTGCATCCTCAATGACAATGAACATTATGCTAAGTTCTCTTATGAAAATTGTAGATGCTATTAGCATGAGATTATCCATTCAATTGCAACTAGAATGATGTTTGTCCTATCTACCCATCCATGCTTTGTGTAAAAATGGAAGTGGAGTTATCTCATATGTCGTGTTGACAAAGGAAGTAGCCTTAAGAGGGGCATAGACTGCCATAACTTTCTTCAAATTTATAAATTAAAGAATAGCAAACACAAATGCTTTGTTATTCTAGAAATTATTGACACAGATTTTACATATAATCAATATTATTGCATTCTAACACATTGCTTGCTTAGAACATTCCTTTGCACAAGCGCAAAAGCACGGGAAGAGAAGTAGCTTACTCTAGGTTAGTTTGGCAAACAAGTTATATTCGAACCTATAAGGAAACATAATATGGAAAAACAAATGATGGAAGGACATCAAATGTTGTTATATTTTAGAGACACATTACCCAATTATACAATGAACAATACCATATAATATATCCACATTTCATGTGGTAAAATCTCAAAGGGGAAACATCCACGTAGACAAAGTATTGAAGCTCATTAATGAAGAATAAGAGATTACAAGACGGTCTCAACCTCACAGAGAACTCAACTCTCTACATTGCATATCCCAACCTTGCACTATATACTTCATAAAATTAGTTACATGAGTAAACCGTTGCCGGTTATGCCCGTTACTAGAAACTTCCCGTAAACATCCGTAATAAGAAACCTCCCATAAACACATTAGTTTAATTGTCATTTAACAATCTCCACCTTTACAACAAAATTTACAAATACTTTTCCCAAGACTATTTATCAACTTTTTTTCAAACCAAGAGAAGCTACACACCAATGTAACTTCTCTAACAATACTGGTTTTGTGAACATATCTACACAATTTTCTTGAGTATGGACCTTTTTCAGATCTACTCCACCTTCACTAATGGCTTGTCTTACAAAATGATATTTTACATCAATATACATTTAGTCTTACTATGATAAACACGATTTGTAGCCAAACGAATAGCACTTTGACTATCACATAAGACATGCACATTGTTATGCAACTTTCCAATTTCTCTAAGCATACCTCTCAGCCAAATTTCCTCTTTGCAAACATGTGGGGCAACAATGTATTCAACCTCTGTAGTGGATAAAGCAACTGTTTCATGAAGCTTTGACATCCAACCTATAGCTCCACTTGCAAGAGTAAAGACATAACCTGAAGTAGACCTTCTCTTGTCCAAATTACCTGCCAAATCTGAATCAACAAAACCACATATAGAATCAATGTTATTATTAAAGGTGATACAATAGTCACTTATGCCTCTTAGATACCGAAGCACCCATTTCACTGCATTCCAATGTTCTTTTCCTGGATTTGTTGTGTACATACTAACAAAACCTACTGCATGTGAAATACCAGGTCTAGTACACACCATTGCATACATTAAACATCTTACTGTATTGCCATATCGTACATGAGACATATAATCCTTTTGTTCAACACTACTAGGACATAAACTTGAAGAAAGTTTAAAAGGGGAAGTCAAAGGAACATTCACAGGCTTTGCCTTATTCATTTCGAATCTTTCAAGTATTTTCTCAACATACTTCTCCTGTGAAAAACCGATCTTACCATTTTTTTTTGTCTCTATGTATCTCAATATCCTAGATTTGTTTTGCAACTCCAAGATCCTTTATATCAAAAGTCCTAGCCATCTGATCCTTCAACCTATTAATCTCGTCCATGCTTTTGCTCACAATAAGCATATCATCAACATACAATACTAAGATAATGAATATATCATTCAGCTTTTTGAAGTATAAACAAATGATCATACTCACTTCTAGTATAACCTTGGCTCACCATGAAATAATCAAACTTCTTGTACCATTTCCTGGGCGACTGTTTCAGGCCATACAATGATTTCTTGAGCTTGCAAACTAATATACCTTTCCAATGATGTACAAAACCTTCTGGTTGTTCCATATAAATCTCCTCATCTAAATCTCCATGTAAGAAAGTTGTTTTAACATCTAGTTTCTCTAACTCCAAATCAAGCAATGCAACTAATGTTAACACAATACGAATAGATACAAGCTTGACAACTGGTGAAAAAATCTCATGATAGTCTATACCTTCCATCTAAGAGTACCCTTTTGTGACCAATATGGATTTGTATCTTTCAACCTTACCATCAACTCCTTTCTTCAATTTGAAGACCCATTTACATCCAACAATTTTTCTATCTTTGGGGAGTTTAACCAATTCCCATGTCTTGTTTTTCTCCAAAGAATCAATTTCTTCTTTCATTTCCACCTTCCACTTAGCATTGTCAATACAATCATTGGCTTTCTGAAAACAAGAAGGTTCTCCATCATCAGTAAATAAAACAGACAAAACAAAATCAGTATACTTCTTATGAGGATTTCTCTCCTTTGATTATCTTCTTGGTGTAGGATGTGGGGTTTCCACAATTTCTTGAATTGCTTCATCTTCTATGACTTCTCTCTCACCAGAAAATTCTTCTTGTTTCTTTGAGTCGTTAGAAAATTGGTTCTCCAACTGAAATAATTGTTATGATATTACCTGTTCTTGTTCCACATCAGCTCTTACACTTTCGGATTTAATCAGAGAAGATTTGTCAAAAATCACATATCTGCTAATGAAAATTGTGTGGGCAGTAGGATCCCATAATCTATATCCTTTCATTACATCATCATAACCAACAAAGATGCACTTCTTTGATCTAGGGTCTAACTTAGAACACTAATTTTTAGGAGTAAGTGCATAAGCTTCACATCCAAAGATTTGCAAATTCGAATAATCACAGGAATGACCAGTCCATACCTCTTCCAGAATTTTACAATCTATTTCCATTGAAGGTGATAGATTTATTAGATAACAAGCAATAGCAACTGCTTCTTCCCACAACTCTTGCCCCAAATTAGCATTACTGAGCATGCTCCTTCCTCTTTCTAGAAGAGTATTGTTCATGCATTTTGCAACGCCATTTTGCTGAGGAGTGTATACATTTGTTTTGTGTCTGACGATCCCTTCATCTTTGCAATATTTTTCAAACCCCAAAGAATTAAATTCACCTCCATTTCCGTCCTTAAACACTTGATTGTCCTACCAGTTCTTTTTTCAACTATAACTCTAAATTGTTTAAGCGTATTAAACACATCAACTTTTCTTTTTAGGACATAGACCCAAACCTTTCTAGAAAAGTCATCTACAAATAATACATAATATTTTGCTCCCCCATAGGAAATGGTAGGAGACAGACCCCACAAATCAAAATGAACATAGTGAAAAACACCTTGACTAACATGACTACCCGCTTTAAACATTTGTCTACACTGCTTTCCATATATACAATGTTTACAAAACATAAAATTCATAGTTTTCAAGTTTGGAAGCAATTTACGATTCATTTATACCCGAAGTCATTTTTCACTCATATGACCAAGATGATGATGCCATAGCTGAGTGGGTCCCGAATCTTCTTCAGATACTAATGCAGTACCATTAACTTGCGTCCTTCCAACCAGTTTGTAAAGGTTTCCTGTCATCTGTGCCTTCATGACTTCTAAAGCAACCTTGGAAACTTTTAGAGTTCCATCAAAACCTGTAAACTTATGACCACAAGAATCCAATACTCCCAAAGAAATTAAAATTTTCTTTTACTCAGGTACATGTCTAACATTTGTAAGTGTTCTTATTACTCCATCAAACATCTTAATTTTAACACTTTCATCCCCAACAGTTATGCATGAACAATTGTCTCCTAAAATAACTATTCCATCATTAACTATTTGATAGGAAGCAAACCAATCTTTATGAGGGCAGATATGGTGTGAAGCACCAAAATCTAATAGTCATTCCTCATTATATTCATAAATATTACAAACAGACAAGACTTCATCAATCATACTTGAATCAAAAGACTTAACTGAATTTGCCTCTGACTTGGAGTCATCCATCTTGGATTCTTGTCTCTTCCAACAGTCCTTCTTGAGATGACCAGTTTTGTTACAGTACCAACATTTTAATTTGCTCTTTATGCCCTTTGATTTAGACCTGGAAGTACCGCTTGACTTTTCTCCTTTCTCTTTGGATCGACCTCTAACAACTAAATCTTCAGGCAAAGAGGTTTCAAGACTAGATTTCTTCCTTAATTCCTCAAACAATAATGCACCAACCACATTGTCAAATTCTAAAGTATCAATTGTACTATGGCTCAGATGGAAGAAACTACTTGACCCCAAGACTCGGGTAAAGTACATAAGAGATTGACTGTTTTATCTTCTTCGTCAATTTTAACATCCATACTACTCAACTGGAAAATAAGAGTGTTAAAAACATTTAAATGATCGACAATCTTCATACCTTCTTTCATTCTCATACCGTACAGTTGTCGCTTCAAGTAAATTATGTTTGTCACTGATTTGGTCATATATAGACTTTCTAATTTGTTCCACAAGCTTGTTGTTGATGTTTCTCCAATAATGTTGAACAACACATCATCCAAAAGACATAAACGGATTGTGCTTAGCGTTTTGGCATCTAGATCCTCCCATTCATCCTCTGTTATGGTGAGCGGCCTTTTTCTTTTCCCGTCTAAAGCTCTATGTAACCCCTGTTGAACTAATAAATCCCGCATCTTTAGCTTCCATAGTTCAAAATTGTTTTTACCATTAAATTTTTCAATCTCAAAACTTCCAATAATAAAAAAATTGCATAAAGTTCTTTTTTATTATTATTTTCACCGTTTATCTCCAGACGACTTTCTTCTTGTCCAGCATCCAACAACGCAGCTCCCCATGGTCCTTTATGTACTGCTGCAACAGTCAACGGCTCTCTTCTCCATGAACAATCAACAAACCAATGATCCAAAGCTGTAAATATTCACAACTGCTTCCACGAACAGTCAAGGACTCTCTTCTCCACAACAATTATTGAGTTCTCCACCGGCGAGTAGAAACAACCACTGGGATGAACTTTACCTACTCGCAGCCATGCCTTCACGCACAATCCTCATGATCTCCAGGCCTCACAGTCCTTACGACCAACATGAGTCAGCAATCTTCATGTTCAACAACGACAGGTCTCACACATGATCTTCACGATCTCCATGCCTCATGGTATTTACGACCAACAGGAAGTCTGCAATCTTCACGTTTGTTCAAAAACAGATCCTCTTTCTTCACCGTTTTTTCTCCACAATCAAACAGATGTTTGACAGATGTCTCTCTCCCATGGCTCTGATACCACTTGTTATATTTTAGAGACACATTACACAATTATACAATGAACAACACCATACAATACACCAACATTTCATGTGGTAAAACCCCAAAGGGGAAACATCCACGCAGGAAAAGTATTGTAGCTCATTAATGAAGCAGAAGAGATTACAAGACAGTCTCAACCTCACAGACAACTCTCCACATTACGTATCCCAACCGGACACTATATACTTCATGAAATTAGTTACATGAGTAAACCATTGTCGGTTATGCCCGTTATGAGAAACTTCCCTTAAACATTCGTAATGAAAAACCTCCCATAAACACATTAGTTTAGTTGTCATTTAACAAATGTCATCATTGAAGCAACGAACTATCCTAACTATGCCTGAGTAGATTTCTCAACATTTCCAAAAGATTAAAAGAGAGTTGTATACATTCAGTTTTCTAAGCCTAATCTTCTTACCAATTTAGTCCTGACTCGAGAAAAATAAAAAAAAAATGAAAATTGCACAATTGTTCAAAGCAAGCAATCTTACAACCAAAATTTTATAATGGCAATATTTTAATTAGGGTTTCGAATGCTAAACATGATTGAAGGTTTTAATGAAATTTTTAAAATTAAGGTTTCAACATAAAAAAGAGAGATAAACACATGAGAAGGGTGACCAAGGATTGTAGACATGGAGAATGAGTCAATGGGAATAGAGAATAAAAGCAAGCAGAGACTAATTTACAGTGGAGGTGTATTGGACAACTAGTGAAGGGGTTGAACTCTTCATAGTTTGCACAGCAACAAAAACACCAATATAGACAAGAACAAATAAGGGTTTGGTGGAGCCAAGAAGTTATTCAAGATATCAACATAGCCGTTGGTTATATGGGTTGAAGGGTTTTAAAGAATGGATGGTGGATAGGCCTCTAATGGTTGTCTAATGAATGGACAAATGAGACAACAAAGTCCCATCATGGGATATAGACACCATAAAGAAAACGACTTATGGAGTAATTAATAAAGAATAAAAAAAATACTAATAGTATTTGTTCACTAAAAATTATGAATACATTTTGATATGGTCAAAGTTCATAGATTGAGTCTTACCAAAGATATGTGCACTTGGTTTAGATTAACTAGGTAATGCAGTAGTTATTGATTTTTTTAAAATAAATTTCTTTGAATGTATTCATGAATTATTATTTTAAATAGCACCCAAAAGACTACATCGATGGGAATTGTAATTAACACATCCATTCAACCTTCAACCACTTCCTCAAAGGAGGCAATCCCACTTTTTGAACATGAAATCTACCAAGAAGTGCATAAGAAGTAATCTCTACAACCTCATGCATTTTGATATCCTCACTTAGAACCAACTTAATAGGTGAGCTCTTCTACTTTACACATTTCTTCCTTTTCTTTCATCTAGAGTTCCTATTAACTCCACCATCACCCTCCTTTGGACCCAAATCATTTTCCCCTCAATAGTTCTTATCAACTCCACCATAACCCTCCTTTGGACCTAAATCATTTCCCCCTCTATTGTTATCTCCTCGATCCTTTTCTTCCAACCTTTAATCTATATTCACCACCTTATTCCTATCTTCCTCCTAATCAACATTCTTCTCCTTTTTATCCCTCTATTTCATCGAAGCTAGCATGCCATCCTCCCTTTCTAGAAAATGTAGCTAACATGCCATTCTCCCTTTCTAAAAAATGTAAGTTAGTCTAGCTTATCCCATTGGAAGCAAGACCAATTTGACAACTCTCCTCCAATGCCTTCAACATGTATTTATCATACACTCACTGGAAATTCTTAAGAACAATTAAGTCAATACCAATAAGAAGACCAAAATGAAGCTTCCCAAAAGCCAATCCTTCATCTTGGATGATTGTTGCCTCTTTTTCCAGGGACTTACTTCTGAAAGGAGATAAAGGTGAACCACGATCCTCAATCCCATTACCATTGACTTCGCCTATGTAAGACTATCCATTTATTACATAATTCTTGTTCAATTATTATACTTAGCCAATTATTCTATTAACACTTAATCGTTCAACACTAAAACAATATATACAAAGAGACACAAGAACAATATAATCGTAGCACCCCAAACTAGGAATGCCAAAGCCTTATAAACAAGTGCAAGACTACAAGTTTAGAACATAATGCGTGTGCCCACTGGCCGCTAGTTGGGAGACATCCCAACTAGAAATCCTCTCTGGAAAACCCGAGAATTAGGCCATGCACAATAAAAATCCCTTCTTTGTGGTTTCCTCTCGAAGCCGTCCACAGGTCTGCCACTGGAGACGCCTTGTCACCTTTCCCAAATTCGCAATCCCAATCCAACTGTCTACTCATCCTCACTATCCGCTGCCTAGGGTGAGCTACTCCTTAGTTGCACCCACCTGCCACCCGATTATGCCTACTAGACCTAGCCCAAGACTTCCTTGTTGAAGTCCCTTGCTTGGCTCTTGGGCGAACTCCCTTTGAGTTGCTAACTACCAATTCCTATCGGGTCTATCTCCCAACTCCTGGCGACTTGTCTAACCAAACTCCTCCATTAAGTTGTTCCCTTTGAATCCTCCATTCCTTGTTTGTGTGTGTGTGTATACATCCATCATATTAAGGAGCATGCCCACTTCTTGTCCCAACTCCATGTCTTGGGCACTTCTCTGGTGATGCGTCTACCACTTGGGTGCACTTTTGTCATAGTGTGGTATGTATCGATCACCTTGCCAACTCCTATGCCCAAACGCTATAGTGCCTATGCTCTCTTCATGCCTTTGACATTCCTCCTAATCTAGGCGCGTACCCACTTCCCTACCAGACCAACATGCTCTATCCACACATGCTTTCTCTAGTCGGTGCACACTTGACTCCACACTTGGCGTGCTCCTCTCGCCAAGCTCCCAAGTCGTGCTATATGGTGCACCTACTTTCTACCTTGTTAAAGCCCACAATTCCTTTTGTTGGGTCGCTTGCTTGCCTAGGCACCCGGGAGTGGTGCCACTTGATGTGGGCGCCCACACCATGCCAACTTCTCCGATACTGGTGGATGAGATTTCGGGCTCCCAAGTCAGGTCACCTTGCCCAGTCTAGGAGTCTTGGGTCAAGCCCCCATGCCAAGCTTGCTTTCCTGTGGAGAGTCGTCGAGATGCCTCTCACCTAAAGTCACATGGTTCAAGTTTGAATTTCCAAATTCGACAATGATAAAGTTCGATTCAAATTTGATTTTTTTAATGAAGTTCGAATGAGATTTGCTATTAGATTGGTCCATGTACATATTTTCAAATTATCAATTATATTTTGTAAGTCATTTATATATCGTATATAATATATATTATCCTAAAACTATATTTTATAATTCAATCTCATATCAAGTATACTAGAAACAACCATATTTGAAAGATTAATATGTTCGAAATACACCAACAAATATATATTTGAATTATTAATAGTTATCTAATAGTTAATCTAATATAACTACAATTAGAGTTGAAGTTAAGCTAACCTTGTATCATCATTGGAGTTAATGTAATAGTTGTATCTAATAATCGAGTAGTTGTACATCATCATGATTGGAGTTTTAATTACCAAGTTTAAGTTTTCCAACTATCACGAACTGTACTTATCACATGTTAACTAAGCTTTTTTTTTTTTTTGAAATTGTTAATTATGAAATTTGAANCAATCTGGACAATACACTTGTCTCATTATCGTCTATAGATAAAATATCATAGGTGGTAGTCCACCCGAAAATTCTAAGATATAAACGCATATCAATGTAATTAGCTAGATGCCCAACTGCGAGATGGATGAGTTCAAATGATTTTATTAGCAATTCGATTGTTACACGAGTGCACATTAGCTAGACTCCTAGATGCCAAATGTACTTAAACTAAGCCTTAAACGGTTAGAGTTGAAGTTAAGCTAATAGTTATCCAATATAACCATGATTAGAGTTGAAGTTAAGCTAATAGTTGTAGAATCATTGGAGTTAAGCTAATAGTTGTATCTAATAATTAATTTAAAAGTTAATATATCAGCAATTGCAATTCAAGTAAAAGTCATGATTGGAGTTGAAGTTAAACTAATAGTTGTATCATCAATGGAGTTAAGCTCATAATTGTATCTATTAATGGAATAGTTGAATCTAATAATCGAATAGTTGAAGTTGAAGTTTAATTTTTCCAATTAATAGTTGTATCTAATAGTTAATTTAAAAGTTAAAATATTGGCAATTGCAGTTCAAGTAAAAGTCATGATTGAAGTTGACATTAAGCTAATAGTTGTATCATCAATGGAGTTAACTCATAGGTGTATCTATTAATCAAATAGTTGAAGTTGAATTTTAATTTTTCCAACTATCACGAAGTGTACTTATCACATGTTAACTAAGCTATTTTTTATTTTTTTGAAATTATTAATTATGGATTTTGGACGACGCCCATAGAATCAATCTGGACATTACACTTGTCTCATTATCGTTCGTAGATGAAAAAGCATAGATGGTAGTCCACCCCAAAATTATATGATATATACACATATCGACGTAACTATCGGTGTAATTAACTAGATGCCCAAATACCAGATGGAGGAGTTTATTAGGAGTTCGAACAATTTTACTAGGAGTTCGATAGTTACATGAGTGCGCATTAGCTAGACTCCTACATGCCAAATGTACTTCGACTAAGCCTTAAGCGATTAGAGTTGAAGTTAAGATAATAATTGTAGAACCATTGGAGTTAATCTAATATTTGTATCTAATAGCTATCCAATATAAGCTAATAGTTGTAAAATCATTGGAGTTAAGCTCATAGTTGTATCTAATAGTTAATTTAAAAGTTAATATATCAGCAATTGAAATTCAAGTAAAAGTCATGATTGGAGCTGAAGTTAATCAAATATATCAACAATTGCAATTCAAGTAAAAGCCATGATTGGAGTTGAAGTTAATCAATGGAGTTAAGCTCACATTGGTATCTATTAATCAAATAGTTGTATCTATTAAGCTCATAGTTGTATCTAATAATCGAAGAGCTGAAGTTGAAGTTTAATTTTTCAAACTAATTGTTATATCTAATAGTTAATTTAAAAGTTAATATATGGGCAATTGCAGTTCAAGTAAAAATCATGAATGGAGTTGACATTAAGTTAGTAGTTGTATCATCAATGGAGTTAAGCTCATAGTTGTATCTAATAATCGAATAGTTGAGGTTGAAGTTTAATTTTTCCAATTATCACGAATTGTACTGATCAGATCTTAACTAAGTTTTTTTTTTTTGAAATTATTAATTATGAATTTTGGACGACGCCCATAGAATCAATCTGGACAGTACACTTGTCGAATTATAATTCATAGATGAAAAGGCATAGATGGTAGTCCACCCCAAAATTCTAAGATATATACGCCTATCAACGTAAATATATATTATCCTAAAGTATATATACAATGCATATTATACATAACTAAGATTAAAATATATAATATTTTAACCTATATACATTATAACTAATTTTGAAATATTATCTTGCATATATATTATATATAAATAAGATTAAAATATACAATATTTTAACCTACATACATATAAGTAATTTTAAATTATTTTCTAATTATCTCTTAGAACCTCGCTATCCTAATTATCTCTCACAAGAAGGCATGAAGCGTGGCCACCATCACAATAACAAGCCGCTAAAGTCTACAAACCAACCACCTGAATGCAACCGCCAACCACTAGATAAGTGGAACGAAATGCACAATCAGAGTTAGCAGGTCACCCAGAGGGAAAGCACTTGCGTGCTATTGAATAAGCCATGACTTATCTTGTTACTTTGCCTCTCACCCAGGAAAATTCACGGTGGATAGCTCTTGTATCAACACTAATTCAAAAACTCCTCTAATCCAGTCTCCCGTAGAACCTTGCTTTGTCTTGACAAACTACCTTAAAGACTTTGCATCAGACCTTAATTTTGTCTTTTTATATAATTGTATCCTTGTTTACTTTCATATAATTGTGTCATTGTTGACTTACATTACCTATTCTTACCTTTTAAACAATGTCCCATACCTTTCCCTTTGGCATCAAGCTTGAATTTTGTTCGTTTGCATTTGAAAAAAACATTATTATTT
This sequence comes from Pseudotsuga menziesii, assembly GCA_001517045.1. Lineage (NCBI taxonomy): Eukaryota > Viridiplantae > Streptophyta > Pinopsida > Pinales > Pinaceae > Pseudotsuga > Pseudotsuga menziesii. The sequence continues at coordinate 360,816 of LPNX010276158.1, forward strand.
TTCCAACTACCTATTATCCAACCTATCTTTTTCCTACAATCCTTAGAATAATCCAATGCACTCTCATACTGAGTTGTGATAAACCCTGTGATTCGTGAATGCTAGGACAATTAAAAGACCCTAGCTCCATCGTTTTGCAACTATAGATCCATCTTCTCCGAATGTATTCTTTTGACAGTGTCTTGCCAAAACCACCTTGAAGGATCATGACACTTGACATGTGAAAACAAAAAGTTTAGAGATTTAATGTAATATGAGTGGAGAGATTCTAAATTCTATTGGTAATATGTTGTTTTTTATACAATTTGAAAAGTTGTGAAGCACTTGTCTTCATCCAAGTGTACTGAAGTGCGAGCAGTTTAGTGTTGATATTCTCAAGTAACAAAGGAGGAGGAGGCATCATGCATGAAAACAATTACAAGCTTGGAGAGGTTAGGTGCAAAGAGTCGAGTCATGCCTACAACCTAACCACACATATAATCTCAATCATCCAACGTAACCAATTATAACAGATTGAAAACAAGTTCATCAAACTCGATTCTGTTGAATTATTGTAACTTCGAAGAATATTCTATATGTATTTTTAGTGGTCCCCGATGTTCCTATCGAGAGAATCACTTGTATTTCTTTATACCTCGATGCTCCTAATCGGGAGAACTAATAAGAGTCACGCGGAAGTCTCCTCTATTGTAAATCAGGTCATTGGTACCCCAGTTGTGGTTACTCAAGCCTACATAATTAAATTAGGATTACTCGAGCCTACATAGCTGAATTAAATATTTAAGTGAACGAAAAAATATAAATAGAGGTGAGGTGCTTCTCATTTGAATACACTCACACTCACTTATGTAGCGCATAAGAGAGAGACAGAGAAAGAGCTGTAGCTAGCGAAGAAGGAGGATCAATTTTGGGTTTTATCTTTTATCTTTTGGGGCATCTATATTGAGGAAGCTTTTGCTGGGTTTTTCCCATTAGGGTTTTCCCAGGATACATCTTTGTGTTCTTTTGTGTGGTTGTGCTTGTCTATCTTTCAGTGATCTTTTGGCTTATGGTTATGCTGTTATGATGCTAAATGTTTTAAGATCTGATATAATCATTAAAAACTTAACATGGTATCAGAGCCACCCTGAAAGAATTCATTGTGCAACCGAAACAGTGCTACAGCTACAGCTATTGAAGATTAGGGTTTCATGCTTGAAAACCCTAAAAAACTAAAACTAGTAGTTTTGGTAGATTTGCGATATCTTGAGATTGGAGAAGGCTAAGGAGACAAAACTTTCACAGGCTGAAGATAAATTCCTTATGTACAATGTGTAAAAGTTTCAGCCTCAGATTCGCTATATTCTAGGAGATATGATCCCTCCAAGTTAGGGTTCCAACCTCTCTCAGGATTCAACCTTAAAAAGGTGACCTAGGGAGAATTGCTATATCTCGGGCTACGACGGTCCAAATAAAATTTCACAAGATGTTCCAAAAAGGGCATGGACTGTACGTTCTGTGGTGAAAATTTCAGATCCCAAAGATGAAACAGTGACACATGCAAGTCCGTACAAGTTCGCTCTTCTGAACAATCCTGAAATGATTCACCTTGGGAAAACACGCATAAGTCCCAATTGGTAAAACCAATTCTTCTCTAACCTATGGTGTTGGAAAGAGGACATGCGAGGCTACCTTAGTACGAAATTTCAGACACAGAGGAGCGGTAATTTCGGAGATACCACAGAAGAAATATCAAGCATTCTATAGAAGAAACTGAAGAAAACTAGGGCATTAGATATTTTGCAATTCTGATCACAGTTTTGGGAAAATGAATATGCTGCTCATCTCGCCTTCAGGAGACAAATCTTTCTATCCAATCACATCTGAAAGATTCCAAGTTTTGAAAATTAGGTTTCTCTGACAAACCCTAGATCAGCCAGATCTGGAACCAGGACGAACACCTCAAACCGATAAGATCTAATCTTTTGCCATTTACATTTGAGGTTCTCATTTCAAAATGACCTAGCACCCTAGCTTGATGACAAGCTTGGTAAAGATGAAAAAATTCCGAGCATGGAAGCATAGGATTTCACTGGTTCTTGAAAAAAATGAATTGGACACCTACATAAGTGGAGAGGTTCCAGTTCCAAAGGGAGATGAGGCTAAAGCCTTACACAAGAAGAAACTCGACTCATAAGAGAAGAGAAGATGGGAGCTACTAAAATCAAGCACTCACAATTCAAAGAAGATCCCTCAAAGAAATGAGGAATATGAAGAACTCAATTCTTGAAGAACCTCTTCTCCATCTTAGCATTTATGATGTCATGAATGAAGAAGATGATGAAGCAAAAGGATCAAGAAGGAGTCTACCCATGCAACGAATAAAAGATAAGTATTCAATTGTCATTTCATGATATTGTTTTATACTCAGTTGATGTGTTATGCATGATAGAATGTTTGCATTAATGACAGTATACTACTAATATGCATGTGATGGGTAAGTAGCTCGTGCTATACAACTCTCCATTGCTACTTATCTATAATGAAACCTCTTTGCTGACATATTGGATTAGTGCACAATCTCAATGATGTCATGGTAGAGATGGAAGGCATATAGAAAGTTTTCATGAGATATGGATGAATGTTGTATTGTCTAAACGTTTGCATGATGCATAAGAATTTGTTGTTATGCATATGCTCTATGAAATGGTTCTAACCATGCTACTGGTGCATTTGAATTGTAGGAAAGGTCCTGTACAACCACCTACAAGAAAAGGAGTATGAGACTTGTTCCAAAGAACAAATGATAAAAATTCAAGATTCGCTCCCATAAACATGAATCTGAAGCTCCCAGGGTCAGAGACATCATGACAAAAGAAAGAGCTTCAGAAAGCGGTAGATCCACCTCGAAAGATGAAGAACACCTTGGGTATGAGAGATAACTCAAGATGAAGAAACGTATGGCGAGACTTCTAAGAGGCCTCAGACACACTCTAGTTGTGTAACACAGTTGGGTGACATCATTGATGCGAACCTTTCCAGCCATGAAAGAAGCTATGATCAAAGAGTAACAGTTGATCATGGGGAATGATGTCTATGATATGGTTTCGAGACCTGAAGGGAAGTCCGTAATGTCTTCCATATGGATTTACAAGAACAAGTGTACAAAGCAAGGTTCGTGGTTTGTGTCAGAAATAATAGACTATGGCATGATATAATCTATTGACCAGACACACTTCTCTATTAGAGTTATATATCGAGCAGAGAAACACCTGTACAGAATATGCTTTGTACGAGATCAGAAGGCACCCATAGAAAAGCACATCCAGGAGCTTGACAGATCACCTAGAGTGATGAATATTTTAACCTCTGCTACAAGGTTGAAGATCGAAACCTACAGAAGACAACAAGCTTACAGATGGGTGCATGAGGAACTTTTCGACAAAGTTCAAGATAAAGGGATCTTGATAAACTGAGATAGATACATAGTAGCAGAGAATGTTACCTATCACTTCAGTACAAAATGAAGAGGGAAGATGATGCTTCACTTCAGGGGGAGTGACTACAGAAGATATCTGTGTTCGACATAGTACGACATTATGGACAGCTTCCTCATGGATCAAGACTTTACCAAAGAGGAAAGTGGGTTCTAACCTTCAAGGTTGAATGCGGAAGACTAGGATATGCCGATGACCTAACAGGATGATGGAAGAATACCAGAATGTTGTTTTGGGATATAGTAACCAAACCAGAAAGCAAGAGTGTGGTATCTTCCAAGAAGAATTGCAAGAGAAAACATGTTGCTGATGGAAGGAAAGATTTATGGCTAGAGGATTCTCTCAGAGAGAGGGAATTAATTATGAAGAGACACTTGCTCCAGGAAGCAAGGTACACTTCCATCAGAAGTATCATGGCACCTGCTTCCATGATGAAGTGGGATCTACACCAGATGGATGTAAAGACAACCTTCCTAAATGGTATGATTGAGGAAGAGGTTTACATTGAACAACCACAAGGATTTGAAGTTGAAGACAGATGAACTCACGTATGCAAGATGAAGAAGGCCTTGTATGACCTGAAGCAAGCTCTTAGAGCTTGGTATGGAAGGATAGATAGTTTCTTGACGAGCTTGGACTTTACCAAAAGTAAAGTTGATCCTAACCTTTACCTCAAGGTTGAGAAGATGAACCTATCATACTATTACTATATATGGATGACCTATTTCTGACAGGGAATGAGAAACATATCACATATTGCAAGAAGAAGCTAGTTGAAGAATTCGAGATGAAAAGATATTGGATTGGTGCTTTATTTCCTCAGTCTGAAGGTATGGCGGAACTCAGAAGGAACCTTTTTCAATCAGGTTAAGTATGCAGTGGAAATTTTGAAAAGACTTGATATGTTGGAATGTAAAGCCATGGCCACACCCATGGATTCCAACCTGAAGTTGTTAGCTAATGACTCGTTAGAGCTAGTGGATATGACTCAATACAGACAGATTATTGGGTCGTTGATGTATCTAACAAATACAAGACCAGACATTTGTTTTGTTGTGAACACCTTGAATCCGTATCTAATTCAACCTAGACGTGTTCACCTGGTAGCTGCAAAGCATGTGATGATATATCTGAAAGGGACTATAGACTTTGATATATACTATGATGCAAACCATGATTACAGATTGTATGGCTATACAGATGCAGTTTGGGCTAGAAGTGTCTCAGACAGAAGAAGCACATCAGGTGGATGTTATTGCCTAAGGTCTGCTATGAGTTCATGGTTTAGCAGGAAACAGTCCAGTGTTGCTCTTAGCACGACTAAAGTAGAATACATAGCAGATTGCTCTGCTAGTTGTGAAGCCATATGGCTTCGGAAGCTGATGTCAGGTCTCTTTGACTTGGAGACGGATACTACAGTGATTCTATGTGATAAACAGAGTTGTATAAAGATGACAGAGAACCCTGTGTTCCATCGAAGCACATAGAAATCTGGTATTTCTACATATGAAATAAGATACAGATGATGATGTTTCAGTATTCCCATACTAAAGACAGATGATGTTTTAGTATTCCCATACTGAAGATATAGATGATGCTTTCAGTATTTCACATATTCGAGATACAGATGATGATAGTTCAGTATTCACGTACTGGAGATATAGATGATGATAGTTCAATATTCACATACTGAAGATGTAGATGATGATGGTTCAGATGATGATTCAACACTGATGTGTTAACAAAGCCTCTATCTCAGGTAAAGTTTGAACACTTTCGTGACAAGCTTGGTGTTGTTCTGAAAGACCTTCCTCGAAAGGAGGAGCAATGATGTTGTAGTGGGATTGTATCATCCCTGGACATTTGTCCTAAAGTGATCTGGTGACTTCGGTCCTCAAGAATGAAGAGGGATTGTATCATCCCGGGCCATTTGTCTAGAAATGATTCGGTGACTTTAGTCCTCGAGAATGAAGAGAGATTGTATCATCCTTGGACATTTGTCCAGAAATGATCCGGTGACTTCAGTCCTTGATTATGTGGTGGGATTGTATCATCCCTGAACTTCTGTTCAAAATGTATCCGGAGGCTTCGGTCCCTGTGAATGTGGTGGGATTGCATCATCCCTGAAATTCTATTCAAAATGTATCTGGAGGCTTCGGTCCCCGTGAATGTGGTGGGATTGCATCATCCCTGAGCTTCTGTTCAAAATGTATCTAGAGGCTTCAGTCCCCGTGAATGTGGTAGGATTGCATCATCCTTGGACATAGTCCTAAAGTGATAGGGAATTATTATCCCATAATTGTATTCAATGGCTTCGGTTGTCGAGAATGTGGTAGGATTGTATCATCCCTGGACTCTAAGTCCAAAAGTGATCCGAAGACTTTCCTCTTCGTGTTGTGGATTGCAGGTTGTTGTTGATGATGATGATGTCACTGATCGAAATATCAGAGTATGATGATGATGATATTACTGATCGAAAGATCAAAGTGTGATGATGATGATGTACTGATCACAAGATCAGAGTATGATGATGATGATGACGCTGATTGAAAGTTCAGAGAGTGATGATGATGATGATGCTGATCGAAATATCAAAGTGCTGCTGATGATGATGTTGCTGATCGAAAGATCAAAGTGTTGCCGATGATGATGTTGTTGATCGAAAGGTCGAAGCGCTATTGATGATGTTGTTGATCAAAAGGTCAAAGTGTTGATGATGATGTTGTTGATCGAAAGGTCAAAGTGTTGATGATGATGTTGTTGATCAAAAAGTCAAAGTGTTGATGATGATGTTGTTGATCAAAAAGTCAAAGTGTTGTTGCTGCTGAATATTGAAGATGAAGGCTATATGCTAAAGATGATGAAAATCTTCCAATGATTTATAGATGTATCACCCTGATGATGCCCTCTCTCTCCTACTGTTGTTGTTGTTGATGATGTTGTAGAATACCCTTCTCGTTAAGGGGGAGTGTTAAATTATTGCAACTTCGAAGAATATTCTATATGTATTTTTAGTGGTCCCCGATGTTCCTATAAGAAGAATCACTTGTATTTATTTATAGCCCGGTGTTCCTAATCAGGAGAACTAATAAGAGTCATGAGGAAGTCCCCTCCGTTGTAAATCGGGTCATTAGTACCCCAGTTGTGGTTACTAAAGCCTACATAATTAAATTAGGATTACTCGAGCATACATAACTGAATTAAATATTTAAGTGAACGAAAGAATATAAATAGAGGTGAGGTGCTTCTCATTTGAATACACTCACACTCACTTGTGTAGCGCATAAGAGAGAGAGAGAGAGAGAGAGAGAGAAAGAGCTGTGGCTAGAGAAGGAGGAGGATCAATTTTGGGTTTTACCTTTTATCTTTTGGGGCATCTATATTGAGGAAGCTTTTGCTGGGTTTTTCCCATTAGGGTTTTCCTAGGATAAATCTTTGTGTTCTTTTTGTGTGGTTGTGCTTGTCTATCTTTCAGTGATCTTTTGGCTTATGGTTATGCTGTTATGATGCTAAATGTTTTAAGATCTGATATAACCATTAAAAACTTAACAAATTCTCACCGCCATATAGATTTCTCTAATAGAAATAGGAGGGCTTAGAGCTCAGGACACAACTCCCACACATAATTCTATAAGAGAAGGATGGTTTAGAGGGAAGTTTGCAACTTCTCCACAGTATTCCTTGGGAGGAGGCGAAGAGTTTAGAGGGCATTGTGGTGGCATTGTGAAACTCCTAGCAATAATAATAATGAAACAGGTATTGTGAGAGGGTACGATTATTCAACTCATCGTCTATGTGATGTCGGGTCTTTCCTAACATTAGGGGAGTTTTGAGGTCTAAAATGGACCTCATAAGGGAAATAACAAAATAATAGTTATAATAATAAAATAAAAGTTCTAAATTTTGGAGGGGAAAAAGAAAAACTACTTTTACTTATCGTATTTTTGACATATCTCCTTATTGACTCACCCAAATTTCAAGTTTGAGGACTTGTTGGATGCATAATTTAATTCCCCATCTAACCCATTCCCACACTCCATACTTTTGAGGCACCCACAGCACCCAAAAATGAAATTTCAATAAAAAGCGTCTTTAATATTAAAATACGTTTGCCGTGGGTACCTCGAAAGTATACAGTGTGGGTATGGGTTAGATGGGGAATTAAATTCCGCATCCAACGAGTCCCAAACTCGAAATTTGGGTGAGTCGATAAGGAGATATGTCAAAAATACGATGAGAAAAAATAGTTTTTTATTATTCCCTCCATTTTTTTACAAATTTTACCCTTATGGTTGACATCATCATCTTGAATCCTATTGGTTCTTGTAAAGTGAATTTTAATGGTACTATTTTTGTTTTGAGGCCTATTTTTTTACCTCAAAACTCCCCTAATGTGCATACTGCTAGAACTATAAAAAACATAAGCTGTCAGTTATTTACCTATTTTGTTCGACATGCATAATAAATTTTGGGTTTAATGTCATCAATTTGGTAACTTAGATGCATGCCCATTGGTAGCTTTAGATTTTTTTTTCTAATAATTTTTAAATTTAACTTTTCTGAATTACAAGTTGTCCAATTTCAGGGCTCAAAGATAATTCTTTTCCTAATAGGCACTCATATTCTCCTCATGATTTCCTAGGTATATGCCATAGATAACTAGTAGAGTGAATTAAAACACATACATGGATTGATTAAAACACATACATGGACTGAATAAAACACATACATAAACACAATACATTAATGGGTATGCATACAAATATATACAGTTGATGGAACCTTAAGCTACATAATGTGCTTTTTGATATAAAAATAGTTTAGAATACTTAACATAATATTACGAACATTGAGTTGGGGATTACCCCTTCTATATCTGTAAAAGTATTCTAATACTTAAGATAGTTATAAGGTTCAAATCTATCTCATGTTAAATTGAGTTTGTATTGCATTAAAGCCAAATGTGAAACCAATAAAATGAGTTTGTCTTGTATTAATGTCAAATGTGAAACCAAGTCTTATATAATATTGTTGAATGAGTAGTGGTTTTTCTGTTGTGTCCAACCTCTTGTTCTCCATTATCCATCCAAGTCATCTTCATCTAACAAACTTGGAATGTTGGTTACAAAATTACTTTCAAAATCTCATATTGCAACACTCATGTCCATAACCCATCCTTGTTGTGTCCAACCTCTTACAAAATTACTTTCAAAATCTCATATTGCAACACTCATGTCCATAACCCATCCTTGTTGTTTCCAACCTCTTGTTCTCCATTATCCATCCAAATCATTTTCATCCTAACAAACTTGGAATGTTGGTTACATAATTACTTCCACAATCTCCTATTGCAACACTCATGTCCATGACCCATCCTCGCAGTTCCATGTTGTCCTGCAACCTATCCTTATGTGTATTTTCTCCACAACCAAGTGTTGCATCTACTTATGGTCCTTCATCCTATCGCATAGCTGCAAAACTACCTTCACCACTTTCCACCACATATTATCTACAAGGCTAGGTTGCAGATAATATATACAACACAAATTAACACATGCAAAACCTATAAATTTTTAGGCATAATACATAGCACTATTAAGCATAAATATAATTAAAATTTGTCTTCCTTTGTGAATGCACTTATTTATCTTCTTGCACTTATTTGGTCGGACTTTTTCCCTAACGATATTGTAAACTTGTATACTTTAAAAGGTGCTTTTATGAGCTGTTCCACCCTTTCCATTTCACAATTTTTTTTGGCCTAGACTCATTATTATTGGTGTTCAGGTTTATGTTTTCTAATGGGAGAGTGTCTTTAGCAAAAGGTGGCTACCCAACCAAATATGGCTACTAATTATATGCTTCTTGTTTAATAGTGCATGTATATAAGGGATTTATGCTCTGTTTTTATTGGGCATTGCTTAAAACTTACCTTGCTTAACTATTTGGTAAACTTTTAACTATTCATCTTTGGGCATAAATCTGAGCAACTAATATCAAGGATTGCCATTGCATACATGTAGTAAGGATTATCAAATAAAGGAAGAAGAACATTTGGACTATTTTTTTTTTAATAATCACTTGACTTAGGTTCAATAACACAATGTTCTTTCTTTCTAATGCAAAATTTTATGATTTCCTTTTATAGGTTTGTGATTGACAATGGTTTAGGTAGCATGAAACTTCCATCAAATAATATTTAATGTTTTTTGTTTGGTGGGTGGTTGATTGAAGGTTGGTCAACACCTAAGTTGCGGGAAACTCGGGTCTGGCACCCGTTTCACCCTCAGAAACTCATGAAAACTTGGAAACACGTATGGTACTTCACGGAAACTCATTTCCATCTGTACGAAACACGTTTCCTGTACGAGAAACTCGTATGTATAGACGAAAACACGTTTCTATCGTGTTTCCTCTCATGTACGAGGCGTTTCCCATCAAATAAAAGCATGTCACTTTAAAACCCGGCCAATAAATTATCTTTTTGCCCACGAATTTAAGTAATTAACTGTTAATACATAAAATTTAAAATAAAATTTAGTTCTAGATGTTTCTAATTAGATTGAAGAAAGTTATAAAGGAGAACATCACTTCATTCTATCCTCACACAAGCGACTTGAGCACTCAAGGCCCAAAATATAGTAGTGGGCCTTGTGCAGATTAGGATGTCGAGCAATAATTTATTGACTTGGGCCTCTCTCTTGCGACACTAGGTATTGAGGAACCTAGAATTGGAATTGGAAATACTTCTTCCACTTAACATTTTGTTGTTGAGCGTGTTTCTTGTTCTATTTTTAAGGAAGACTATGAAGATGAGGTTGACAATTAGTCTGAGCTCATGTTTTATTTTTATTTCTATGTTAGTATGTTCATTGTTCATAGTTTGATGCATTGTACTTGTAGCCTCATACGTAAAGACTAATTTTGGATATATACCATATAACTTCATTTACAAAGGTTGTTTTTGGATATTACTACTTGCATGAATGAAATGATATATACTTGGGTCCATGAGTAAAATGTAATGTTACATATATGATTTAAATTTTATATGTAGCATTTATCATTTATCATTGGCAACGTCGATTGCAACTAAATGTAATTAATAGTTTATGGTTTATGTTTTTATAATAATTTTGTCCTTGCTCATATATTTTTTTTCCATAGAAAAAATCATTTTATTCATAGAGAGTAACATAGACTGTCCTTTCAGACTTACATCAGTGCTCTTAAAACATTCTTTTGCTTCCTACAAAAAAATGGTCTGTGACCTTACAATTTTCACAAGCCAACGCATTAGTTGTTGCAGAACATAATTTTTTCCCTGTTGCTGACCACTCTGATTATGTTCTCGCACATGCGTCCGCTCCTCGGATTAAGCTTTGACTTCCAAAACAGTTCTTGTTCGAAAACCCTGATCTCATGACTTTATAGTTTTTATATCCTGATGAAGAAATTGGAGATTTGACCATTGCCATACTCCTCCCTTCAATGATTCTTGGTTGTATTGATAAAGCCAGTTTGGATAAAGCGTCTGCTTCTAAGTCTAGCTCTCTATGGATATGGGAAAAAGTTATTGATTTGAAGGTGGCCTTCAATGCTTGTATTTCTCTTAGCAAATAGTGAAGGTGAGGAGCTCTAATATTGTTTTTTTCCATTTACCCAGTCGATAACCGTTTTTGAATCACCAAAAATGTGTAATTTTGGTATATGCTTGTCTTTGGCGATTTTCAGGACTGTCCATAGGGCTGTTAGTTCATCTTTGTTGTTTGTTTCTTAACCCATGGCAAATTTGATGGCTATTTTTCTTTGTTCGGAGAGGTAAATAATGTCGCTTGCTCCTTCTAATGGCGGATTTCCTTGACTTGCTCCGTTAAAGAAGGCCCAAGTTTGGATTTTGTCCTTGCTCATATATATATATATATATATATATATATATATATCGTGTTTCCCCGTTTTCAAAATTTGGAGGGGTTGTGTTTCCAACGTTTCCCTGTTTCGTGCAACTTAGGTCAACACACAACCTTCCTGAAATGGATTTTACTATAATTTGTATTTGTATTTGTATTTGGCCTTAGAAGCTTAGAAGTAAAAATCTGTTGTGATATGGGTAGCAGGTTACACTTAAAATGTCTGGTATCATACTTCTGATTTCCAACCATAACAATAAAACATCTCCAATGTCTTATCATGGTCTCTTGACATTTCAGCTTCATTATGTCACAAGTAGAAAGTTCTTGTGATTTTTTCAAATGGCATGATGAATTGGACTCTACAAAATCCTTCTACCAATTACTACTAATTATTTTACACCTCTACCAATTAATACTAATGATTTTACACCTCGACATAAAGCATTCAATTCAAGGAGAAAAGATGCTCCAAGGAAAAAAGATGCCCCACCTTGTTTCAAATATGGCAAAGAAGATTAATGGAAAAGAAAGACTGTCCTTAGTTAAAATGCTTCCTAACTCTTTCATGTAATTTAGTTAGGACCATTTTTTGGGATTCATATATAATACATAATTAAAATGTTTCCAGCTCAAGGTAGTGTTAGTCTATGTTTATGTAAAAAAAAAATTATATTAGAAAGTCCATGCCTTTCACAAATATGAAAGGACTCTTTTAGTTCGCACAAACCTAATTTGAACAACCAAGTTCCAACAACAATTGTAAGAAAAAGCTTGTTTATAAAGCCATACATACACAAAGAAGTTATGCCACGATTAAAAAAAACTATTTTTCAAGTTGCAAATTATTGGTTTGATGTAATAACATCCTCCATCGTTTTGGCACTCTCGTCAATTGTGAAATGGCTTGTGCGTGATGGGATCAACCTATAACATCAATTGATCAAATCTCTACACAATTAGCACGCAGACAAGTGAGAATGTATTATCTAGTTTAAGAGATTCAACGCAATCTTGAACGATAAATAAGTATTTGAATAGTTGGATTAGTTTTGGGAACTACAACAAGACGATGTTAGAGTGTATCATATATTTTGTTTATATGGAAATTAACTTCCTAGAAAACATAAAATAAAAGGATTAAGACAAAGAGAAACATTTAACATTTGCTTTTCATACTTGTCATTGAGGGTCTCAGTCTGTTAATATCTGATGCACGTTGTCATGGTCTTATTCATGGTGTCAAAATCACCTCTTCTCTTACCTTGACCCATCTTCTTTTTGTTGACGATGTTATTCTTTTGGGTACCGGTTCACTACAAGAATGGGCAGCATTTGAAGTGATCTTGGATACTTTCTGTAAAGCCTCTGGTATGTCGATAAGCCTGGATAAATCTGTTCTCCTTCATAACTGTATTCCTGCTCCTGAGCTCCACAATCTCTCCAGTGTGGTCCCTTATAAACTTTCTCCCATCACCATGGGATTCAAATATCTTGGGTTTTACATTAAACCCCCGGGATATAGGACAAAGGATTGGTATTGGCTTATACAAAAAATTGAAAATAAAATATGTTTATGGACTCATAAGCTCCTATCCTTGGGAGGCAGATTGGTTCTGGTACAAGCTGTTCTCTCCAGCATCCCTGTATATTGGATGGGTATTGCCCCATTGTCGGTCTCTATCTTGCAGAAGATGCGCAGTATCACATTTGCTTTCCTGTGGGGATCTCATGGGCATTCTCGTAAATACCACCTTGCTTGCTGGTCGGACTTATCACTGCCAAAGAAATTTAAGGGCTGGGGAATTAAAAATTTACACTGGTTCAATATTTCTCTCCGCCTAAAGACCTTTTGGAGAGTTCTTTTTTGTGACAGTCTTTGGCATTGGGTTCTTATATCTAAATATTTGAGACAGGTTTCTGTCACCACATGGCTCCGAGAGAAAAAATTCTGTACGAGGGGAGTTTCAGTTATTTGGAGAGGGTTTATACAAACCCTTCCTTGGATGGGTCCTCACCTTACCTGGCTTGTGGGAAATGGCAACGACATTTTAATTGGTACAGATCCTATGATTGGCAACTCTGTATCTTTCTACTTTCCTGAAGACCTCCGATCTTATCTGGAGGATCTAGGCATTACAACTCTTGCTCTGGCACATAATATATTACCCGATGCACATCATTACTGGTATACTGTTGATGAATTATATCTTGATGGCGTTTGGAAAAATATTTGGAATGCATCTATCAGATGCCTGGATCTGAACGGTATTCGACTTACCAATGCACCTGATTCTCTGATCTGGAATTATAATAAGAACAATGGTTTTGTCACTGCTGATAAAGTGTATGAATATATTATCTATACCATTCAGCCTGACCTGGGCAGCAGTTTGTATGATACACTTTGGACGCACCACCTCCCAAGGAAGATTGGTTGTTTCTCATGGCTGGTATTACATAATAAAATTCTTACATGGGACAATCTACAGAAGACAGGTAAAATTGGCCCTGGCTTTTGCTCCATGTGTTATGCTAATGATGAGTCTGTTCATCATATTTTTTTCTGCTGCCCGATTTGGAGAGGTATTCTGGGGGCTCTATGTGACCAGCTTCAGCTATGTATTCCCCCTGTTTCAGATTCTATCTCGGCATTTTTTGTGGACTGGGCAAACACCTACCATTGCAGCTCGACACTGTTTTTTTTCCCACACCTTGCGATCTGGGCTGTCTGGAAAGCCCGCAATAGAGCTGTATTTGATGGTATTAGGGTTAATATTTCGGTTGTTATGCATCAGATTCTTAATGCACTTCATTTTCATTCCACACGGGCTGCCACCAAAAGTAGGAAAAAGAAATCTGACAGAAGGATTGGGCCCAGACCACACATGATCTTTCCATGTGGTTTTTTTGATGGCGCTGCAAACCCTTCTACTGCTAGCATTGGATATTGTATATTTCTCAATGAGAATCATCGCCTTGAATTTGCGCTGGGGATTGGACAGGGGACCAATACCAAAGCAGAACTGCTTGGTCTCTGGGCAGTTCTGCACTCATCCCAAATGATGGGTTTACCTTTGACCCGTATCTTCGGTGACTCCCAGGTCATTATCAATTGGGCAAACGGTATTTCTGCACTCTCCCCACCAGAGCTCTTTCACTGGTGTAGGGAATCTCATAAGCTTCTTAAAAGCTTCATTGATCTCTCCATCATTCACATTTATCGGGAATTCAATGGGATTGCAGACCGTCTGTCCAAACAAGCACTCATATACTCTCCTGGATTTGGGTACTACTACGAAATTTTGGATGACCAGTTGGTCCACAGTGACTCATATCAGCTTTTCTGAGTGTATATTGGGAAATTTCCCATTCTTATTAGATACACACTGTATGTTTGTCTGAGTGCTTCTTTGGTCTGCAGCTCTGGTCTCATGTCTCTTGATAGATGAGAATGATGATGGTTGATCATCTTATGATGAGGCAGATTACTGATGGGAACACTTATCATTGTTCACCCTTCCCTCCAGTTGCAATTCGACATGATTCTCATTATTATGATGTATTATTACCGATGTATCCCCCCTTTTTGGGTTTTTGGATGGCTGTTAAAAGGCCCTTTGATTCTTAATAAAGAATATCAAGGACTGATTTTTTCTTCATGAAAAAAAACATTGTAACAATTTACCAATGTTTTTCAAAGTTTTGGGACGCGGGAGCGTAGGAGCGGGGAAACGCACATTGAAGACGTGTGGAGACCACCCCCAAATTTTAGTGAGATTCAGGAGGGGGAGCAAGGGACGTCCAGTTCTTAATAAAAACTAATATTATAAATTATTAAATATTAGCAATAACAATTCAATGATTCATCCCATGTAAA
Organism: Pseudotsuga menziesii; assembly: GCA_001517045.1. Classification (NCBI taxonomy): domain Eukaryota; kingdom Viridiplantae; phylum Streptophyta; class Pinopsida; order Pinales; family Pinaceae; genus Pseudotsuga; species Pseudotsuga menziesii. The sequence continues at coordinate 376,082 of LPNX010276158.1, forward strand.
TTACTAAAAGTAAATAATAAATAGTAAATACTAAGTTTATCATTGTGCAATGTAAATCAGAATATAACAAATTAATAATACAAACACATTATACAATTCATCATGATAATTTTCAAATTTGTCATTTAAATCTTGATATTCATATTTTTAATTTTATTCATTGTAATTGAAAAATTGAATCAATGATATTGCATACTAAAATAGTGAAATAGTAAATTACTAAAGACTCGGCATGAAATAGAGACTAAACAACAATTAAAATTAAAATTTTGTTTTTTAAAACTAAAATTGGAAAAATCGTGGGGGTGTCTAGGAGCCCCCTAGTTTCAGGAGGGGGCGTTTGGGAGCCCCCCTTCACCGAAGCGTGTTCCAAAATAGGGGGACGCACCTCCTTATGCGTTTCCGAGAGTTTCCTAGTTTTGGAGACGCTAGCAAATGTTTCGCCCAGACCCCTCGAGTCCCAGGGGCGCAGGGAGCGAGGGGGGCACACCCTCGACCTTGGGGGCAAGTCCCCGTGTAACTGCAATAGAGCCCCCCAGTTTCAGGAGGGGGCGTTTGGGAGCCCCCCTTCACCGGAGCGCGTTGCAAAATAGGGGGATGCACCTCCTTATGTGTTTCCGAGAGTTTCCTAGTTTTGGAGACGCTAGCAAATGTTTTGCTCAGATCCCTCGAGTCCCCGGGGTGTAGGGGGCACGCCCCCGACCCTAGGGGCAAGTCCCCGTATGACTGCAATTTACTAAAATTGATAGAAATCTCGTCATACGCACTGCAAAGTTAATAACCAACATAGATCCATCTTAAACCGAAATCTATCAAGCACCAAGAGGGATCCAATTTCTTGAGGTGTAGCTTTTTTTTAATCTTAAACTTTTTACACATCTAGAAAAAAATTACACCCCGAAAAATTTGATCCCTCTTGGTGCTCGATAGATCCGAATTTAAAATGGATTTATGTTGGGTCTTTTTTTTTGTACTAGGGGAATCACCAACTGGGATGGGGTTGGTACTCATGTGACACAGGGTCCAAGGGTCCAATCGTGTCGGCTACCACTATACCTCTAGATGCACCCACAAAATCTGCAAGCATAGAGCACATCGCACGCGTAAGCCAGAGTGTTTTGAACTCATGACCTCTATTACAACATAACATCTCATTTTCAAGTGAATTGGCATTTCCCTTGCAAACCTGATTTTTTATTTTTTATTTTATGAGCCGACATGGATTTTTTCAATAACTTTTTATTTGGTTTTAAATTTTTATTTTTTGAGTAAACATGTATTTCTTTTCTTGCTTTTTATTTAGTTTTAATTTTTTATTTTATGGACTAACATGAATTTTTTAATTTTTTTTAACATAACATAATGTTAAGTGACAACATCTTCTTATACTAAATTGTAAAACACTGGACTACTTTTGATACAATAATATCTCTTACATTTTCAAATAAAAATAAGTAAAACATTATACTACAAACTCACCATAACTAATCCCATCGAAAATAAAATTCATTTAAATATAATTACTTTATATACTTTATCCACCATTCAACTTCATAAAATTCAAATGACTTGCTCAATGTATTTTAGTTGCAGTAGTTGCCTAACTTTAACATTAAAATTTATTTTATATCGAAAAAAAATGTAGGGAAATCAACATGGCTACTAACTTGAGTACGATTACGTTGGGATTCATCCATTCTTTTTATGGAGATTATAATAACTACAATGGGTACAAGTTTGTTTTACGCATTTTTGGTAAAAATTGAAGACTCCAATTCTTGGGATAATATAAAAAATGAGAACAATCTTTAACATAATTAATTTAAAATATATCAAATAAATGAATATTAGTATAGTCATTTAATTTGTGGTAGGTGAATATTAATGGGTTATAAGTTAAGTGTTATTAATAAGTTACATGTTCTTCATGTGTAGTTGTATGAAATGCCTATTATTTATGCATCATTTATGAGTTAGCATGGCTGCTAATTATTTTTTATATTTTTTTATAATTCTTTATTTTAAATTTAGAACCATTACCATAAAATCCATAAATACAATTTAAACAGTACACTTATAAACACCTATCAATATAATTACAAATAATATAAACAAAAATAAAAATATTAAGAAGAAACAAATGTATTTCTTAAAAGATTAAACGAATTCTTTCCACTCCCATGGAAGGAGACTAAACTCATAAGAGCATTAAAACACAGTCCTACGAGAGATTTAGCACCATTAAAAACGAACGGGTACCTCAAACGCAACCCTAATTCTCTTTCTCAGGAATATATTTAAATAGTCTAACACCAATTTTATCGTAGTCGTTGTAGTATAGTGGTGAGTATTCCCGCCTGTCACGCGGGTGACCCGGGTTCGATCCCCGGCAACGGCGATGACAATTTTACTGGATTACGTGGGCATGTTTATGTCCACAATTTATGCCGGTTCTTCCTTTTCATTCACTGTAGGACTCTACGGCTCTCAGTTATGTTCTTCGATATCACTCACAACTACCGTAAAGAGCCGGTTCTGCCTTTTCATTGTCAGTTGGGCTCTACGGCTCTAAGTTATGTTCTTCCATATCTTCGTACTCACAACTCGTGTAAAGAGCCGGTTCTGCCTTTTCATTGTCAGTAGGGCTCTACGGCTCTAAGTTATGTTCTTCCATATCTTCGTACTCACAACTAGTGTAAAGAGATAAAATATATAAATAATTCGTATATGGATGTAGCTCAGATGGTAAAGCGCTCGCTTAGCATGCGAGAGGTACGGGGATCGATATCCAGCATCTCCATCTCCTTTTTGGGGATCGATACCCCGCATCTCCTTTTCGTTGTTTTCTATTTTTTTACGTTTGCTGTGACGAAATCTTTGTTCGTTGTATTCTGGTTTTTTTACGTTTGCTGTGATCAAATCTTTTACAAACTTGCTTGAAAAATAACGAACCAGATGATTACAAATCTTCCTAGCTAGCAAAGATCAACAACTAGAAACATCATGAATAAAGGGGTTTAAAAGTTTGAACACCCCGCCTGAATTCTATAAAGCCAATGGAGCTACTACTACCATTCCTAAAACTTAATCCCGGGTTAGATTTATATTATGCTACAGAGTAATAGTGTAACAAAGGGGAACCTATGTGAAATTTGTTGCCATACACAGCAATAGCTGGATGACTAAACTCGAAAGTAAAACGCTTACCTAAACAGAACTCCAAGCGTTTAAAGATTAGTTGTATTGGGAGCAAGACATTTCAAAGTAAATAAAAAAAAATCTAAATCTGATCTTACAAGAAAGGAACACACTGGTATTGCAAAGTACCTATCTCTATACAATACTGAAATCGGCCTCGAGTCTATGCTGCAAGAAATGCTGATTCACATGTTGAGGATAAGCACAGTGTGTCAGCTTCCCATTCTTCTGTATTGACTTCGACTTTAGCTTCGGAAGGCCGGTGGCATAGCAGATAAAAACCAGACTGAGTGGGACAGATAACAGACTAAGTGGATCGCGGAGCTTGTTTGTTGGCAATGAAAAAGAAAATGAATAAGAAAATGAATGAAGAAGCTAATGTAGTAGGTACACGGAACAAGAAGACTGTCTTGAATGGAGAAGGCGTACATTGAATAGGTAGAGCGTGCCGCCGCTGCCCACGGCGAACAAATGCTCCATAGCATAACAAGTATTGTTCGCCAAAATAAGCACCCCATTTAATGCACCAATGAAGAAGGCGTACATTGAATAGATGGAGCGTGCGTTGCTTACTGCGAACAATAAGCATCTGGTTTAGGGTATTTAGTGTGTTGGCAGGGTGCAGATAGAACGGAGTATTTAATAAATGCTTCTTTGGTCTACATACGTTTAGTAGGAATACATTAAATGTTTTACTTTACATGCATTTCGTGGGTGCGTTAAATGCTTCCAACTTAATGCTTAAGTAGGTGCTGCCATCAGTTAACTGCTTCCAACTTAATGCTTAAGTACCGTGCTGCCATCATACAAATTTGCAATTTAAGAAAAAATTATTAAATTTTAGAAAGAAAAAAATAGAAAAATATATTTATAGTAGCAATTACCCCAAGAGGGTCCAATAATACTCCAAATAGGTGAAATAAAATAGGTTTTTACACGAAAACATAATGGATATGGTTAAATCAATCTTAAAAAAGTAAAATAGGTTTTCACACTTGAAAACATAATGGATATGGTTAAATCAATTTTGTTAAGTATTTAGATCAAAGATATTAAAATGAAAGTATTTTATAATTTAAAGATTAAAGTTAAAACATATCAATATTTGTAGTGATGTGTATATTTTCTTATTACATAACTACAAATTTTTCTTCTATTAAATTTTAAAATTCATTCTGAATGTATGTGATCCTTTACAACCATTCTTGACTAAGAAGCAAATGATCCTTTATAACCATTATTGACTACATGTCTAAAAGATATAGACAGAAAATGGAATTAAGCAAACAACCTAAAAGTTTTAAAACAATGTGGGCCATGTTACAAATTAAGGAAGAGAATGAAATGTTCTACAATTTCCAAAGAAATTGCAATGTTAAATTAGGTGAATGCAAATTACATATTTATAAGAGGTCAAAATCAATACTTCGGAACACACATTTGCTTGTTCTTTTTATTTTTATTTTGACAATTTTAAAAAGCAAAAAACGACAATTGCACCTATGCATCTATCTATCCTCTTTATTCAGAATGAAATCCAATTAAATTTTTCTTCAACCCCAAATCGTGAAAACAAAATAAATATGTGATATATTTAGTACTTCTTTTTTTTCTTTTTGGCAAAGATTGGACATTGTAGTGCTCTCACAGGAAGGTTACAAATGAGGGATTATTGGTTATTATTGATCTTAAATTTACTTCATTAATCATGAGAAAAAGGGGAACATCATATAGAAATATAATGGAAAATTTATGGGACAAAGTAAAATTTCCAATAAAATGTATAAAAGCTACAACAACTTATCGACAAAGTGTATAAGAACAACTATGTAAATTATTCATGATATCACAACATTACATGTACACCATTTTCAACTTCTCCTTTCTTGCAATGTAAGAAAGGACGCCCTTCTTAATATATATATATATATATATATATATATAGAGAGAGAGAGAGAGAGAGAGAGAGAGAGAGAGAGAGAGATTTTCTTTTGAAGACAATGAAAGATGAGGGTAATTCATATTTTGATTGATAACTTAAATTGACAGATTATGTCTTTTAGGCATTGAAATTTTTTCTAGTGAGCATTGTTGTGAAGGTACATAAGAAGGGGAAGATGCAATGCAATATATTTTGATAAGTAAATGACTCAGCATGCACACATCTCTGTAATATTGCAAAATCTGTTTTCTTTCATAGTCAAATTGCAATGATACATATTAAACATAAAATATATATAGAGAAACTATATAAGCAACTCCCAAGGGATGAGATTACATACTACAAAGACCCGCTCAGGTTGAATAACTATATAACCTGGATTTTAGATGGCACATCGATATGTTACAATGACATAGTTGCATCAATGGTAAATGCAAATGCAAAATATGGACACAGTTAGAGGTAGTAAACTTTGCAAAGCTCTATTTTACCAACATTGACAAGAGTAACAATTTTTTTTCTTGTAGAATTGATACCACATGAGCTCCTATTTAGATAAGGGTCATCTAGATGTCATGAAAACCAATAAAGGAAGTTTCCTATAGATCGTCATTTTTTTTATGGGAAACATGTAGGTAACATGGGAGTAGTTTGCCACATTCTCTGGGACATCCTCTTTTATTGGACAAGAAACATTAAGGATATGTTTGAAGGAGTGGGATGGGTTCCCATGCGACATTGGTTTGGACCAAAAAGAGGTTGCTAGAAGAGAAGATAATGCACATGAGAAATTTTGTTTATTTTGATTGAACTATTTACAAGATGCAATGGTTAATTTAGTTGCTAATGAGAGACTCTCTTGATGCATCATTTCACGAGGGAAATGACTAACTACAAAGAAAATGCTTGTGAGACCTAAAATCTAGTTAAAACCATAAAGCTTGTCGGTCACGAAGCATGACACTAAAGGCATGAAAAATTTTCCTACCATAAACTATATAATGATGATTCCAAATTTCCATAATTAAAAGAAAGAATGATACCATACATATTTTGAAATTAACTTTTACCAATATCACCAATTTTATTTCTTCCTCATTGTGCAATTTTCTGAAATATAATCAAGACATGTAAAAATTTGTGTTGATGTATAGGAATCCAGAATGGAGTTTTTTTTCACAAGAATGTGAACTATACATAACAGTAAATTGGATATACAATGTATTTCAACAGTAGAAAGAAGGCATGTTGAAGAGGTGTTGCCATTGAAAAACTATGGTATACTCTTTTGTAAAGCCAAATGCAACAAAAGTCATCATAGCAGCTACCTCCTAATCACAATCCTTGAGATATTTCTCCAAAGACCTTTTCTTTTTGTGGCAAAACATGATTACAAATGCAAGACATCAATGTATTTACACAATAAAAGATATGTAAGCATAGTGTAGTTCAGTTTTGTTTTCTTCTCCCTACATTGTCATTTTTTTACGTTCTAATTTTGTTGTTGTTACAATATGCTATTATCCAAGTGTAGCAAAATAATTTAAAAAAATTCAACATGGTAAAGGTAATTTAAAGAAAATAATAAAGTGACCACTCTTTATAACTGAGATATATTTACATATAGAAAGCATAAACAATCCCTACATGAAGGAATATATGTATTGAAATCACATATAGATTATAAAAAGGATGTTGAAAAAGTTTTAAGAAAGGATAATGAAAAAAGCTCATAGAAACAGCGTAAGAGTCTATAAGAAGTGTTGTTATTTTGTTTTAATGATATTTCCATTCTTAATATTTCTATTAATTTGTTTGTTTGAGCATTCTTAACATTTGGACTTCATAAAATTTGGATGAACCTATTTTGTTGTGCATAACTTAGCAGTCAAAATGTGTCTTGTGTAGTAGCCTTTTACTTCTATCTTAGCCGAATTTACAAATCCTTGCAAGCTTAAATAAAAACACAAGTATTTTAAATAGATTTTGAATAAAAAGAATGTAACAAGAACATACAGCTAGAGCACTAAATGCATAAGTTTAAAACTTTCATATGGGTTCACAATTGACATAAAAGTCACCTTTTTTAGTAAAGATGCTGACAATCTTCCTTTTTGCAATGTGTCAAACCGGTGTTGTACTTGAAGCAAAACACATGCCCATATGAAATGAAAAATAGTATGAACCTATGCAATGTCAAAGCAAGGAGAAAAGATGGAAGTAAACAACGATTTCTCTCTATCAAGCAAATTTGATAAAATAAATGGAAAAATAAGGGATAAATCAAGGAAATTTGACAACACGCATAAGAATTAAACACATCTATATAAATTAGGATCAAAGGAGGAAGCAATGAACCTAATAGACTTCTAGCATGCACGACCCTATTAGCAACCATTATGATATTACCTTATTTGGAATAAAATATGTTTCCAAGAGTTGAAATTAAATTAAATGGAAAGTCCAAACTAAAGTACTATGCATAAGGTTGTTGGTCAATGTATCCAATATGTATATTCATTTTATACACTCTATACATTTTAGATTTTTTATTTTTTAATAATTTTAATCGATAAAAAAATCCAAAACATTTGAACCAAAAATATTCAGTAATAATTATAAGAATGCACATTAAATCTATATTAAAATTTTAAAATAATTTACTATAACCTATGGAAATAACTATTTATGTATTAATGTATTAAGTATACTATATATCAAATCAAATATCATGTGTAAACATATAGAGATTATAATAATATGATGGTGGTCATAATGTATACATTATTATTTGTATTTATAAAATTATAATGTATATAATGTTATTTTTATACCCACATTAGCTATGAGTTCCAAAATCTTAGAGTGATTTTTTTAATATTTTAACTCCTCAAACTATAATGAGTTAAGGGCTCTTTTTTAAGCTTTTTGAGCATATGAACAATATTTTAAAATAAATAAAACAATCTTTATTTTGTCTTTTTCTATAGTCTTTTTTCTTCAACTACCCAATTTAGTCTTAATGGACATTAAAGACCACCACATCATAATATAGAAGTAATAAGTGATTATTTTGTATATAAAAGTTATATATTTATAATAGTAATAGGTGATTATTTTATAAAATTATCATGTATATAATGTTATTTTTATACCTACATTAGCTATGAGTTCCAAAATCTTAGAGTGATTTTTCTAAGCTTTTAACTCCTCAAACTAGAGTGATTTTTCTAAGCTTTTAACTCGTCAAACTATAATCATTTAAGGGCTCTTTTTTAAGTTTTTTTGAGCATATGAGAAATATTTTAAAACAAATCAAACACTCTCTATTTTATCTTTTTTTTATAGTCTTTTTTTTTATGACAACCCAATTTAGTCTTAATGGACATTAAATACCATCACATCGTAATATAATAGTAATAGGTGATTATTTTGTATATAAAAGTTATAAATTTATAATAATAATAATAATAATAAGAGATTATTTTATATATAAAAGTTATAGATTTCAATTTTTCAAATTAGTAAATATTTATTAAAAATTTTTATAATTTTATTTGTAATCTTATAGGATCATTGATAAAATCTATTTATAACAATTAAAAAACATGTAAAAAATATCAAATCTTGATTTTCGCTCAAACTCTAAAGTTTCCTTCTGGAATTTCAACCATTGATTTTTTGTTGTTCAAGTTTCCTTGCCTCTAATCTCTCCCTTGCACATAGTATTGCAGTTCTAGCTTATGGGCTAAAAATATACGTACAACCCCATTAGCCACCGTGGTTGTCTAAATTTGGACAGTGGTGCTAAGAGGATGGAGAAGTTCGTTTGGAATTTGATAGATGTATTAAGACTTCTCTATATCCCATTGCTATATTTCACAAAGTTTGATTAATGTCAAATGACGCTCAACTTAGTTTTCTTAAATATTTAATAGTTAGTTAAATATTAAATATTAACACATAAATCAAATATTTGCACATCCAGGGCGTCAGGCAATATCATCAGGCGTCCCAACATAAGGACCGCCCCCTTCCTTCAAATCATTCGCCATTTTTACCGAATCCCTTCCGCAATTGCAGCTTGCTTTTTGCTTCTGTGACTAGTAATATTCCTTAAATCCAATTATCACATTAAGGCACATAAGCTTCAAAGTTCGTCGCCAGTCCGTCGAACGTAAAAGGCAAATAAACGTGTCATATTTTAATTTGACCAAAGGAGGACGAAGAGGTACAGGTTTCTCAAACCCAACTTCGGAGAAAGAATGCCCTCGACGTAAATATATTTATTAATATTATAAAATTATTTTGAACATGATTTAATACAAGGGTTTAATGGGGATTTCAAAGCAGGGGGATAACAGGCGCTCGAGGGTTTTGGCTTAGGGTTTTCTGGTTTGGTAACGTTGTTATTTTTCAGTCGCTTATTCTGGTGTTGATGGTCGGTGTTTGGTTTCTCAGCATCCATCTGGCGGTTTCATGGTACACAGGGTTGTAGGATTTCTAGTTGTTCATTTGGGCTAAGAGTCAAATTTTCAGGTTGTTGGGGTTTCATATTTTTCTGTCAGTTGTCGGGGTTGACCTAGTGATAGAGCACGTGATTCAGGGGCTTTCCTTTTCCCCCGTCCTACCTTTCTTGGGGTTCCGCTTCTCCTGGGATTTTATACTTATATTTATACTATATGCATTAATATTATAAGATGACTTCGAACATCATTTAATACAAGGGTCTAATGAGGATTTCAAAGCAGGGGGACGACGAGCGCTCATGGGTTCTGGGTTAGGGTTTTCTATTGGTTTTTTGGTTTCGTAACGTTGTCATTTTTCTGTCGCTTATTCTGGTGTTGATGATCGATGTTTGGTTTCTCGACATCCATCTAGCGATTTCATGGTACACAGGGTTGTGGGATTTCTAGTTGTTCATCTGGGCTAAGAGTCAAGTTTCCAGGCTATTGGGGTTTTGGGTTTTTTTGTCAGTTGTTGGGGTTGACCTGGTGATAAAGCACGTGATTCAGGGGCTTTCATTTTCCCCTATCCTACCTTTCTTGTGGTTTCGCTTCTCCTGGGATTTTGGTTTTCTTGGCATGCAGTACCCATTGGAGGATGTGATCCCCACGGTGGTTGGTGATGTGGCAGGTTGTTGGCATTGTACCCGTCAGAGGGCTAAAGCATTTAAAACCCAGTAGTGTCGGAAGCAATTTGTTGTTACAGGCAATGATTTTGTTATGGACAAGGTGGAATCTCGTTGTTCATGAGCGCTGGTGGGGAGGCTAGAATATTGTCGCTTGGACAAGGAAGGTTGTGTGGACTGGATTTCCAATCACTGGAAGCCTCTGTTAAATTATGCTCCAACGATTAGCATATTGTCTAACGGCTGGTATGTTTTCCTATTCTTGGAGGAATCTTATGCGGTGAGGATTTTGGAGGGTCTTTGGCTCTTCGAGAAGGGTTCTTTGGTCCTTTGTCGATAGTGGGTGGATTTTGATCACGTCCGCTCTAGGGTTTTGAAGAGGCACTTTTGGGTGCTACAACCGGATTTTCCCTTTCCATTATGGATGCTGGAGGCTTTGATGGGCATTGCAAATTATATTGGCCGCTTCATTTCTTTAGATGAGCAATTGTTCCATACTTTTGACAAGAGTATGGTGAAGGTCTTGGTTGAGATGGATATATCAGATGGATTATCGGTTGAATTGGACATGGTATGGGGTGAACATGCGAGGGTCCAACAACTTGACTATTTACATGTTCCATTTCGTTGCCAATGTTGTCATCAGATGGGGCATTTAAAGAACAAATTTCCATTTTTGCTCGGTGGTAGATTATCCTCGGTGCATGGCACTGCGATCGACTTGGAGCAAACTTTTTCTCAACTTGATTCGACTGAGACCTTGGTGCTACTAGAGGACAATTATGCAAATGCCCCTACTTCACCGAATTCTGAAACTCCAGGTAAGTTGGATTCCTTAATTGACTCTGTTTATAAGAATTTGTCTAAAGGGGGGTATCATTTTTATTGATGATATTGAAAGGTTGGCACTAGTTGGGAGGCATAGATCATGCTCTTCTATATCAGGTTTACCGAGGGCTGGGTACATACCACCTTAATATTTGGTCTTACCCGATGTTGGGGGGGAGGGTACAACTTACTCTTCTTAGGGAGTGGCTATTGGAAATTTGGGGGTTGATGGATATGTGGGGTTATCTGACACTCCCAAGCCTGTGTTTTCTGCGGGGTGGGGGGGTGGTGGGGTTCCCTTTATTGGTCCCTTTGGTGCTTTGTTGGATGATTTCCCTCCTCTTGTACCCATAGTTGTATCTTCGGCTGTGGAAATGGATCCGTCCCCCCAGCCATATTAAGCTCTCATCTTTTAAGGATTTGGCCCTACTTGAGGCTCTTCCTATGTTTTCGAACTGATCTCCGGTGTCTCCTTCTGTTTCACCTCTAGCCTCTATCAGGAACGAGAACATTACCATTAGACATACTCGCAAATTTAAGAATCCTTTGGGTTGTTGGGGGGATAGGTCAGCTCCTGGGAATGGTAGTTATGTCCCTCTCTCCACTCGTATCAAAGAGGCAGCCAAAGCTGGGAATCTCTCGACTTCTCCTTCCCTTTCCAAGGCCCTTAGAGAAAAGGAACCCTCTGTCATCGATACCTAATGTGTTTGGTATCCTTTAATATTAGGGGGTTTGGAGGGCGACCCAAACAACTAGCCCTCAAAAAAAATTTGGATGATCTGAAGACTGATATGATTTTTATTCAGGAGGCTATGTCTTCACAGGAGCAAGCTTTGAGTTATTTCTCTCAACTTTGCCCAGGTTGGGTATGTGCTTGTGATGTGACTGGTTTTTCAAGGGGTTTGTTATCTGCTTGAACCCTTTGGTGGTTAGGTGTAAAGCTTTTTATGACATTTGTTTGTATTTTGATCAAGGCCTGGTTCAAAAGGTTCTTTATGTCTTTGGAATTGTATGAATGTATATTCCCCATATCAAGAGAGGCAGAGGTGCTGGAACTTGTTTATGGTGGAGGGTTTGCATAATGTATGCAATCTTATAATTGCAGGTGATTTTAGTTTTATTGTTTCGAATGCAAAATTCCAAGGCAACTATGCTAGGTGTGATCCTTAGCAGATTATTTCTTTAATTGATTGTTGGAATCTCACTTGGTGGACATTACTCCTTATAAATTGGGTTCGACTTGGCGCAATGGAAGATCAAGATATGCTGGCATTGGTAAGCAGTTGGACAGATTTCTAGTTGTAGAGAACTTAATACCTCTATTTTCACAGCATAGGGTGTGGACCAGGCCTTCATAGATATCTGACCACTACCTGATTTGCCTTGATTATATGGAGGTGGGGAGAAGACCTCCCTCCCCTGTTAAATTCAACTATATGTGGTTGAAGGAGGCAGATTTCACTGAATTGATCAAGTATGCTTGGCCTTAGAATTGTGTGACGAGGGATATTGATGCTATGTCTAGTCTGATGGGTAAGCTTAAAGTTTTGAAGCAGGTGGTCATCGAATGGGATCATAGGATGAAACTTGATAGAAGTAGCGATTTGGTCTCGATTGAGAAATCTATTGCTGATCTCTTCTTACTGGAACCTGCAGGCATTTTATCTCTTGAAGAGGATGGATTTCTTACTGAGATCAAGGCTCATAATGAGGAAATGTTAGCTTTTGATTCCTCTCCTTGGAGGCTCAAGAGTCGGGCGATTTTGATCGAGCACGGGGATGCGAACACGAAGTTCTTTCAGAATTTTTCTAGCTCACGTCATAATGGGACTGCGATTTGGGAGTTACATTATTTGGATGGTAATCGAATCCGTGAAGATAAATTGTTGAAGGAGGCACCTGTGGATTTTTTCTCCAAGAACTTCAAGGAGGATGGTCCTCGACGTATACAAGAGCAACTACAGATCATTAAGCGTTTTCCCACTTACTTCTCTACAGAGACTATTGAGGAGGTTGGGATGGTTGTTACTTTAGAGGAGGTGGAATTGATACTGAAGGGTTTTGCGAAGGACAAAAGCCCAGGTCTGGATGAATGGACGGTGGGGATTTTCTTGGCTTTCTTTGATATGGTGGGTGGTCATATACTGGATGTTGTGCAACAGTCTAGAGTGGAAAGTTATATATAAAGGTCCTTCAAAGTTACTTTTCTTACACTGATCCCTAAATGTGAGAAACTGGTGACTTTTGTTGATTAACGACCAAATTTACTCTATAATTTGGTTTATAAAGTCATCACTAAGATTATTTCAAATCGGTTGAAACCGTTGTTAGCTGACGTTATTTCAGAGGAGAAGTTCGGTTTTCTGAAGAACAAACAGATCGTGGAAGCATTGGGTGTCACACAGGAAGTGTTACATTCCATTAAGGTCAGGAATTCAAAGGATTTAATTTTAAAGATGGATCTGGTTAAGGCGTATGATAGGGTCAACTGGACTCTTTTAAGGCTTATTTTGTTGCAAGTTGAGTTGACGGTGGACACAATGAACCATATTATGTCTTGCGTTACCTCAACTAACTTTGTTGTTCTCATTAATGGTACACCCTCATATTTCTTCAATTCTAGTCAAGGTCTATGACATGGATGCCCATTATCACCTTTACTTTTACTGTTGGTTTTTGAAGGGTTGAGCTTGCTCATTGTTGAAGTCGAAGGACAAAGTAAGATTCACAGTATTGTTTTCTCTTCACTTGTGGCTATCACACATCTACTGTTTGTAGATGATGTGGTACTATTTGGACAAGGGACATTGGAGGAATGGTGATGTTATTAAGCTATTATTGATATTTTTATTGCAGCCTCGGGCATGGTGATCAACATCAATAAATCTTCTTTAATGTGCAATAATTTGAACAATGACTTGGGTGATAGTGTTAAGGTGTTAATTCCTTACAAGATGGACCTGATTAAGATTGGATTCAAGTACCATGGGTATTGGGTGAAACCATTGACCTACTATGTTAAGGATTGGTGGTGGATTGTTAAAAAATTCAAGAAAATGGTCAGTAATTGGTCATATAGATTTCTCACTTTGGCGGTAAGGATTATACTCCTGAAACATGTACTTAGCGGTATTCCTGTTTATTGGTTCTCACTTGTCAAGATTTCGACCTCTGTTATGAAGGCTATCATACAAAGAATGTACAACTTTCTATGGGGTGGTAAGGAGACTAAGCATGCATCACATTTGGTCAAGTGGGACAGTATTACTAGACCTTGTGCATGTGGGGGCTGGAATGTGAAAAACCTTGATTGGTTCAATATATCACTAAGGATGAAAAGTATGTGGATGTATTTGAGTGGGAATGGAATTTGGAATAGGGTTATGCGAGCTAAATATCTACGTAAGCTATCTTTGTCGAATTGGGTCAGAAAGGGTAAACACTCAGTCATTAATATTTCCCTCATTTGGAATGGTTTTCTATGATTTTTTGGGTGGATTAGCGAGGCCCTATGCTGGAAGGTAGGAGATGGGAGACTTGTGCAAGTAGGCATTGATCCTGTGGTTGGTATGGAGGAGACTTATTACCTTTCGTGGTCCTTAGTCTGTTATCTCCATGACTTTGGTATCATTACTCTCAACTAGGACAGGAACGTATGCGATTGGTGTTCTTCTTGCAACTATTGGTTATCAGTCGAGGAGCTTGACCTTACTGGCGATTGGACGTTGGAATGGGATCGATATACTTCTTCATTGGCACTGCTGGGCATGCACCTTATATAAGCCGAGGACCGCCTTGTTTGGTTCTTTAACATTGCGTCAGGACAGGTAATTGCAAAACTTACCTATGAATTTCTTGTTGATCCTCTTTTGATACCAATTGATTGCTGGTGGCATAAGGAGTTGTGGGTGTGGAAGAGCCCACTTAAGATCAATTTCTTTAGTTGGCTTTGTATAAATGATAAGGTGAATACTTGGGACAACCTTCTAAAGAAAGGATGGGTTGGGCTGAACATTTGTGAGTTGTGTTGTTCTAAGGCCAAATTGATTGAGCACATATTTGTTGACTAGATATTTGGGAAGGCATTCAAGCGGGCTGTCGCCACTTTTTTTTTCTTCTTATCTTTGGGACGACTGCTCTCTACAAGGTAATATGGTACTGTGGATGAAACCTGGTTTTAGACCTACTTATCTTCCTCTTTTATGTTATTGGCATGTTTGGAAGGCTAGAAATGATGCAATCTTTTGAGATATTAAACTGTGGGTTCATAGAGTTATGTTGGGCGTCATCAATCTCATATATGATTATCCTAAGGCTAATCATGTAAAACTTCCCAATAGGATTGGTTGTGCTCTTGATATTTTTGTTGCTACTCAATTTTTTGATGGAGCAACTGCACAGAGAGTTGGGGGTGTTGGAGCTGTAGTGTATATTAGTCAGACACATTACTTTCATCTTGATATTGGTTGTGGTAGAAGCACTAACACTATGGTAGAACTACTTGCTCTCTGGGGCCTTCTTTTTGTAGCTAATGGCATGGGCCTACCGGAACTGAAATTTTATGGGGATTCTAAGATTATCGTTGATTGGATCGATGTTGTGGTTATCTTGAGCATCCTGGAGTTGGACAAATGGTGCACTATAACTAAGGAACTTAAGGACACTTTTCCGATTATTGGATGTCACCATATCTTTAGGGAGCATAATGGGATCATGGATGGTCTCTCCAAGGAAGCTTTGGAGCTCACTACTGGTCATCTCTCTCTGATGGAATTTCTAGAGGGTGATATGATATCTACTGAGACTTTTAGGATCTTTGTCTAACCATTTCCTAGACTAGCTATTGGATACTCTAGCTTGTTTTAGTAGCATGTTTGTATATTTTGGACTGCTCTAGCTCATTATAGATGATTGTATGTATTTTTTGGAATGATGGTAGTAATTTCTTATTAGTTGGTTGTTGATGAAATATGGATTGGATTGGTGAATGCTGAGGTTTTTCTTAGTAATCCCTGACTGATGCCATTTTGAGATGCATCCGGTTCCTTTGATTTATATAACAAGGAATGATATTTTCTTCTTGAAAAAAAAGGGTTTAAGATCTAACAAGTGTTTAAATCAATATTTAAGAGCCATGTTAAGAGGGATTAACAAGTGTCTAAATCAATATTTAACCAATGCCCTTGGAAGTATTTGAGTGCAGGTTGGATTTTTATATCCCCATTTTATTATCTAAACAAAGTTTATGTTGACAAATCTTATGAAGATTAAACCAACCAAGTGGATGATGCAGAAGCTATATTAACCTCCTTAATGAAGTAGAATGACTATAATATGTTCATTTTTAATAAAAATAAATTAAGGATTAGTGAAGATATATATTAAAAAAATTATGTTCACCTTTAATTGGATAAAAGGTTTTGAATTGATAATTTTTATCATTAACAAACATTCAAAAAAAGAAAAAAAAGAAAGAAAAAAAAACACCTTACATTTGCCTTACCTTCCAATCATTGTAACATGCCACTACAATGACTACTTGTCATGCAAGGAATCGACTTGGTGTTCCTTAAGTTTGTGCTTCAAAAAAAGGATTCCCACCCATTCACATTCTCCCTTCTATGTTATGTCTACCTAGCTTTATCAAAATTCCTTTCAAAGATATCAATAACATTCCTAATCCTGCTACTATTCTTGGCATACTGCAGATTCTAAAGCCCACACAGATCTAACATTGACAACTTGTCAATGCCTTGAAATTTCCTTACCAATGGAACATCTAGAAATCTCTTTCATTTGTTATTTTCGAGCTAACTTTTCATGAAATGATGGTAAAAGACAAATTTTGGAAGATGTGAAATTATAGAAAGAACCCTTTGGCACTCTTGTAAGTTGTTGTGTTAATTTTTGGATTTAACTGTGTAAGGATTTCAAGATCTGATGTTTCAAGTGGACACTCCACCCATCATCAAGGATCTTATGAAATCTCAATATTAGATAGAAAGAGTGAGGATCTTGGAATGAATAAATACCCAAGAAAAATATAACCGTTAGACATTGGGTGGAAGAAAATAATAGATTATCTAAAATAGAGAACATAATAAATTAAATTAAATGAAGTTAGATATGGGAGGGGGTAAAAGCATTAAAAGAGAGGGTTGAGTCAAAGGTTAAAATGAGGGTGGTTCAAATCCAAATTTAAAATTAGGGAATGGAGGAGAATCAACAACAAAGACACGAGAGAAGTAATGTGGGATATGTAAAAATAATATTAAAGAAAGTGGGAAATGGGGGTGTTTTTAATGACATAAATGTAATAGTTTGAGGGAATAATATAGAGGAAATGGAGGTTGACCATAATGTCAGAGAAAAGCGATAGGAAGGGAAAAAAAATTACAATGAGAGGAGAAGAGTAGAAGTAGGAAGTGTTGGAAAAAGTGAAGAAAGAGAAAAAACGAAATAGGATAAGAAGTCGAGCAGTACAAAAATGTGGATAATAGGTTTTGAATATTTACTTAATTTGTAACTATCATCCATGTTAAAATTATTGGGGTGTTTTTCAATTTCGAGGGCTTCATGAATAAAATGAGTTGTGTGATGTAAGATAAGAGCGAAGATTTTGGTTTGATGAAAGTAGATAAGGTGTTCGATGCTGTTAGAATGCTCGACAATGGCCGATTTGGAGAGATGATTATGACTAGTAACGACCATATGCTTGTTTAGGTGGGTTGGGATAGCCCTACATGTTTAATCAATGTAGTATTTTCCACACGAGGAAGGAATTTGATACACTCCTTAGGATAGAAGAGGGTTAGATTTGTCTTTGACACTTTTGAATAAATATTTAAGAGTCTTTTGAAGGTTCAATAGGGATTTGATTTTTGTTTTAGCCAAGATTTTGGCAATGTGGTCAATGATTCCATGAATGTAAGGGGTGCAGGAGTTAGGGCTAAGGGAGGGTCATTGGAAAGTATTGACTTAGTTTTGGGATGGAGAACCTCATGGAAAGTTTTATTAATTTGGATTAAGGATTAGTCGTTGGTTAGGAGATATTTAGGGAGGTGGGTGTTATCCTATGAAATGGCACTTCTTCGTCTGAGTACTGACATTGAATGTGTCGGTACACAAAAGGACACAAAGGATGGAAGTTTCCAAAAAAATATAGGTGAGCATGTGCCTTAATACATCTTGTTCCTGCCAGTCTTACCCATGTTTTCTAAAGAGCTTAAGTTTTAATCACGACTATTGACATTGCAGCTCGCGAATCATTCGCGTGTAGCCATATATGCAACCTGCAGTTACATGATCACACTTTGCATTTCCGTGTTTCCTTCATCAAAGTCATGGTTCATTCATGACTTGCTAGTATTCATACCTGCAGTTACCTTAAGCCAAAATTTTAAAAAATAAACATGTTTAGTTAGGGACAATTGGGTTCGTAATCATAACATCCCCAACCTCCCTAACCATATTAACATCGTAACTCCTCCTGTTCACCAAGTATAAATAGAGGGAAGGGGTTGAGGTTAAGGGTATATATCAAGAGAGCAAGGTTATTCTCGAGGAATACCCTTGGAGATTTGGAGCAGTAGAACCCGTTCCTTGGCTAGCAGAGGAGCACTTGTATCGGATATAGGTTGTATTTTTCACTATTGTTTATCAATAAAGAGTTATTTTCTTCCACAATTGGTGCACCAATGTTCTTATGTGTTATGATTAATGAATTATATTGTTATCTTATTGCAGTTATAATATTTCATTAATCTTTTATATAACATTTAAGATCTCTGTAGGAAGGTATTTGTCTCTTTTGTAGGTGTGAAGATCTCGTGAAGTTATTGGAGCATTTGGATTGAAGGAGAAAATATGGGATCAACCTTCAAAAATAAGTTACATTAGCTTTCTGCCCTATTTCTCTCTTAAATTTCTAGATAGTTGTATCTCTGCAAGTTTGGTATTTGTATGTTGGTGACCCTAGACCCTTAGGTCATAAGGTATATTTTTTTCTGAACAACAGAATCGACGACTCCGCTAGGGAGTCTAACCTGTTCAGGGTCTGTTCTCTGGGTTTTCTACCCAGTTTGCTTTGTTTGTTATTGTAAGTGTTTTGCTTGGATTTTTCTTTCAGTTTGCAGTGTTTAATGCTTGGAATCCCTTGGCCTTTTTTTTTCTTTTGAAAAATTCTGGTTGTAACCGCGGGTTGTCAATACATACAGTCAGGATTACCCTGCTGTATTCGTGGGTTTACTGTATATAAATTCGTGGTCCATTCACAGGTTGTTTAAGTGACCGTCTCGATTTCCTATAGGTATAGGCTAGCATGTTAGGGTTTGTCCTGATTTTTTGCATTTTGACTTCTCAAGTGTCTGTAAGGTTCCTTCTTTAGCATTGTGATGTTGATGTTGGTGTATGCATTTCACTTTTGCTTATTGATCAAGTGTTTTTGAGTGAGTTAAGTTTGAATCTTTCTATGTAGATGTGTTAGGTCTTTCCTTCTTGGCTGTTTGCTTTGAGTGCCGGTGTTTTATAGATTGTTGGTGTCTGTCAACCCTTTTAGAACACTGATTTGCCTTGGATTGTTGTTGTAGTGGTATAGGTTAGTCATTTTTACCAATTTTTGATCTATTGGTCTTTTCGAGTCAATAGTTCTGTCCAAGTTAGGGTTTGAGTCATATTTGCTTTATGTGTCGAAGATTGTTATTGTAAAGGTCTGACTAGTATCATTTGCATTTATATATGTTCAGTTTGCTTAACTTGCTTAGGTGCATTTAATTGCATACATTTTTTGAGTTTTTTTTAAAAGAAAGATAAAAGACAATTTCATTTGCATAGATTTGCATTAGTTGTTTTTCCAATATTTTCAGAAAAATAAAAAATATTAAGGTCTTGTGTTTTCTCAAAATCATTTAAAGAGTTTCATTAGTTTCATTTAAAAAGAAAAGGAAAAAGAGCATTGTTATTTGCATTTTTTTTTTAAAATTTATACATCATTTGCTTTCACATGTTGAGTCCAAACACCATTCAGTTCCACTCCACTACCTCTGAGTAATAAAGCCTTAAAAAGAACGCTTAACATAAAATTTATTAGTAATCTTTCTTTTTATAGGTTTGATCATCAACTAGCTTAGGATAGGTTCTTGGAATAAGTGATTTTAATTGTCCAAGAGCACTTTGACTTCATACATAGTGGCATATCTTTAAGTAAATTGAATTTTACAAGGGATAATCCAAAAAGCTCCTCTAACACAAGAGTCATGCACGAGGCTGCGTGAGATCTTGGTTGCAGAGATAACCCTCCAATACCTCGTTTGATTGTATACCAAGATTGTTGTGCGTATGGGGGTTCTATCAATACCACTTCTTGGGTCCCATGAGGTGTCGATATTGTTAGAATTTTGGGCTTAGCTACCCTTCCCATGCACACTAGCCATGCGAGCGACTGTTCCGCCAGACTCTCGTTGTAGATTTGGTAGCCTTAGTTTCCAGACATTAGGTTCTTATAGAGGTGGCATTGGAAGGCTATTTCTAGTTCTCCTAGGGTGGACTTGGAAGGTAACCTCGGTTGATAATTTGGGAGGACGGTTGGGTGATTCCAGGGCTTGCACCCAGAAAACTCTTCATGAGACGCCAAGTAACCACTCTTCGATCTTCACTGGTTGGATCTGGGCCCTTATCATCCCAAACTTTCCTTTGGAAGGTGTATCTATTACCTCGTGTGTTTGTGATACTTAGGAAATTTTTAGTGTGTGCTCTTTGGTTTGTTTTTGTTTTAGTTGGTATTTTAGTTGTGTGGGTCATATTTTTAGCTGTGGAGGACCATCCTCTTTGTAGGTCTAGAAGGTTGCAAATCTTCCTCCATCTTTTATAGTGGAGCCTCCGCCGCCACCTCAAAGGTGGAGACTTGACACAGACGGTTCTTTTGAACCAACCAGTGTTAGCGAAGTTCAAGGTGAAATGGAACCTAGACTTGCTCAGGAAAAAATCCCACTAGTAGAGATATAAGACTTGTAGGATAATGAGTTTGCAAGGAATTATAACACACCTATAATTGATCTCAATGGCCCTTTAATAGTCCAATTTCTTCCTTTCAGTTCACCTATTTCTGGTGTTTCTTTGAGTCCAGATATGTCTAGTACAGGAGAGGGCATGTCTACCCCTACTTTAGCCATGTTGGCTGGTAGAGTCTCTCCGCCACTGGTGAGTGATCCAAGACATAATGCATCTACTACACCTCTTTCTCTGAGAGCTCGAGTGGTAAACCCCTCAACACCTTCTAATGTTATAGGTCAGTATAGTGGGGTGGTCACTGGGATTCTCAGTGTACCTTATACTTCTTCTCCTTTCATGCAGAATGCTCAAAGCGGTCCAAGTGGGTCCACTTCGTTTATACATGGTTTTTTGTAGAATGGAGGACACATTCCTCCATCCACACCTTATGTATGCCCATTGCCTACTTATGTGGGTACGTTGTCTAGAAACCCAAACAAATTCATAGGTTACAGTGTTCATACCTCTAGTTAGGTTTCGACCGCCCCTTTTGGGATCTCTCCCTTTTTATTATTTAGTGGAGGAATCTCTGCTCCTACTTTTCAAACTCCATTTTCAATTGGAGTAGGCCAAACCACTTATCACACAACATAATTCAATAATCCTCTGGCTTTCGGGTGGAGTCCATTTCAAAATAGTTGTTACAACATCACAACCATTGGCTGGGGGAAACCCCACCTTTTCTTTTGGGAACCTTGGGGCAGGTACTTCTACACCCCAGACTCCTCGATATCAAACCCCAGCTAGGACGAAACTTCTTTTCCTGGCATTGTTAAACTTGCTAGATTTGTCTAAACTAATGAACGACCTTATGCGTCACAATGTGGCATGGCCACCTATACCCATCAGACATCCCAAAGTTTGAAGGGAAAACTGGTGAGGATCCAAGTGCTCACATCACCACATTTAACCTTTGGTGCTCTTCCAACTCACTAAACGATGACTTCATTCAGTTGAGGCTATTTCAGAGAATGTTAACTAATGTAGCGGTTAAATGGTAGATAGAGCTTCCGTTGGCCGTGTATGATAAATTCATTGATTTAGAAACCGTGTTCTCAAATCATTTTCAACTTCCTGTCCGGTATGATGCCGGTATAGACTTGTTGTCAACCTTTCGACAAAACAAGGCCACACACATATCTGATCACATTCAGGAATGGCGAAGGAGAAAGAGGCTTATTAAAGCCAACATCTCTCTCAAGTTCTTATTGGAGTGGTTCTTGAAATATCTACCTGCCTTATATTTCTAAGGACATGTCCACATCGGGAGTTACCACGGAGGAATAGGGAATCCTCGGGGCCCATCAGTTAGATCTGATATATGATCAGTCTATAATATTATATGAAATTATCCCTGAGGCATCGAGGTCTACGAATGACCAAGTTAAACCCAAGCCTGGACCCCATGTTGATGGTGTGGTTGGTTCAGTAAGTACACCCACTATAGAATTATTGTCCAAGCAACTCCATGAGATGTCAGTGAAACAATATGCATCGGAGGAAACTAAGGCTTCCACTCCCTCACCACAAAGTGCTAATGTCTATTATGTACAGTCTTCTTAAAATAGCAAACAGCAGCCCGATGGGAAAAAGAAGAAGGGGAAGAAGAGTGAGGGAAACCAAAACAAACAAAATACCACAAATAATGCCGAGGGGGGCAAGAAAGACAAGAAGAAGGTTAAGTTTCCTTGAAATTTGTGTCAAGGAGACCATCTTACTTATCAATGCCCCTTAATGGAACTGTTAGAATAATCAACCCATAGTTACCCATATTTGACATTATTTAAATCATTTTTGTCTTATTCCTAGATTCCTAGATTCCCTCTCTATGCTAGTTGACTTCTACATGTTCCTAGAAGTCAATACTTGCTAAACTGGGTCATGGAGTGCTTTGGAACCATCCTGGAAACATATTTAGTATGTCTTCTTTATTCCTAGTTCCTCAAAGCGCATCTGCTTTTTCTGAAAGATACCTTGCTTTACAACAATTTTAAGGCATAAAGGAAAAGCTAGTTTAGGGGAACTTGCCTTGTTTCTTGACCACATCATCCTCCTTCCTTTTCTCCAAACAAAAGCATGAATGAGTTGTCTTTCCACCGCTTATTATATTTCCCACTTGCGTTAGCTAATTCACGAGGATCTTCATGGATTTGGAAAGTCCTTTTTGCACCTATGGGGGATTTGACTTGATTTAGTAAGCCTGATTTTTGACCAATTCGAATAGCAACCTAGTGCTTTCAAATATCTCATGTAATTATATATTTGAGCAGCCTATTAATTCATATGGTTGGATTATGTACACTTATTCAATATAGGATTAATTTATGCTCCAATTTCAGTCTCCTTTTGTGTGAATTTTAGATGTTTGATTAGAAATTTTGTGAGTGTAATTGATCTATCTCTTGGGTTCAATTTTCACATGGTATCAGAGCCATTGTAGATCGATTTCTCTTCTTCCAAATTGTTATTGTAGGTTTGAAATCATTGACTGGGAGCACATTCTGCTGACTGAAGGGCACAGGAGCTGAGATATGGACCAATCTCAAAGGATCATCTTAACTCCATTCAATTTATTTGAATGGAAAGCTGAGATGGAGATATTTTTGAGAGTGAAAGGTATCTACAAGGTTACCATGGCTACTGAGACAAAGCCCAATGCAGCTGCAAAGAAAATCAAATGGCACAATAGGAGGGATGAGGCCTATGGTCTTTTGTGTCTGAGTATTTCAAGAGACCTTCTCTTTCATCTTGATTCATTGAAATATCCTAATGAGGTGTGGGAGAAGATTGAAGAGATTTTTGGAAAGATAGATGAGATGAGAGGACATCAAATAGAGAATGAATTGATCTCTTTGAGTCCCAGTAGCTTCGAAACATTGTAACTCTATTTTACCAAGTTTAAGGCCCTTGTTTTGCAGTTAAACAATGTGGGATTGAAAATAAGGAGGAGCAACTAGTTTTGACCATTCTCTCAAATCTTGGTCCTGACTATTCAGTGTTTTTTTCGACCTTCTATGCCACTAAATTGGTAGCTCGAACCTGGAAGATGCCTAAGCTTGTTGAGTTCATGGAATCCCTCACTCAGGAGCAAGATAAATTGTTGATGATGGGCACCATCAAACATTCCAAAGACCAAGCTTTGGTTGTTGGAGATTCGAAGGTGGATTCAAAAAGCAAGGAAAAAGCTAAAAATCCACCTGAGCAAAAGAGAGATAAGGCAAAGTCTCAAGAGGAGTCCTCAAGCTCCAAGAAGAACCCCCAAAAGAAGAAGAACAAAGGAGAAATGAGCAAGTGCGCATACTGCAGTAAGGGCTATCATCCCGAGAGCTCTTGTATGAAAAAGCAAATTGACATGTTGACCCAAATACTGGAGAAGAACAAAATCTTCCTTCCTTATTGCTCAAAGAAGAGGGAAGGAGGATCAAATTCAGAAGACAAGGAGAGAGTACATGCTTTGGTTGCTAACACCTCAAGCTCACCTAGCTTCATCATTGATTCTGGAGCTTCTAGACATATGTTTTCGACAAGGGAGATATTTTTCTCTCTTGACATGTCGAAAGGTCCACCAATATTTTTGGGATATAACTCTTTGACTAACAGCATGGGAAAGGGTAGGATTGATCATGACCATGGTAATTTCAATAATGTGTTGTATGTTCCAGGTCTTGCCTCTAATCTCTTGTCAATGTATCAGATGACTCACACTGGGTCTCCAAAGAAAGTCATCCTCTCCCCCAAAGAAGTTGAAATCACAAAGATTTCGAATGGTAAAGTCATAGCAAAAGCTATTGTTGATCACACTTTGAAGGTATACAAGTTTTCCCATTTTCTACCCTACTCAAACCCCTCTACTCTTCTTACTCATGCTAATGTGGCAAGCAAGCTTTGGCATGAAATATTTGGCCATATTAAATACAAGTATCTTTCTTATTTGAGTGACAAAGATATGGTCATAGGGTTACCAAATATTAAGTTTTCTAAGGGATTCTGTCAAGGTTGTATCCTAGGAAAACACTCAAAGCACAAGTATGAGAGAGCTAGTCATGAGAAAACCTCTGCACTTCATGAGTTGATCCACAGTGAAATTACTGGTCCATTCCCTCATATGTCCATGAGTCAAGCCAAATATGCACTCACCTTCATAGATGACTTTTCTAGGTATTGTTGGGTTTACTTCCTAAAGCATAAGTCTAAAGTTTTTGACCTCTTCAAAGTCTTTAGAGCCTTGGTTGAAAACCAGTCTGGGAGGAAAATCAAGATCCTCAGATCTAACAATGGTGGTGAGTCTGTCAATTCTGAGATCATCTAGTATTGCAAAGATGTAGGTATCCAAATACAGCATTCTATTCCTTACACACCACAACAAAATGGTGTTGCCGAGAGAAAGAATAGATCACTGAAGGAGAATGGCAACTTGCATGATGGAGGCTAAAAATTTGCCACCAAAGTTTTGGGCCGAGGATATAAACTATGCATCCTATATCCAGAATAGGGTGCCACATAAGCATCTTGATGGTATGACTCCTTTTGAAGCTTGGAGTGGGCACAAACCAAATGTGACCCATTTCAGTATTTTTGGCTCAAAGGCTTGGGCTAGATTTCCAACTGAAAAGAGGAAGACTTTGCAACCCCAAAGCTAAGAGTGCCTATTTGTTGGGTATTCTAAAGATTCAAAAGGGTACAAGCTGATCAACTTGAGCACTAACAAAGCTTTCATTGAAATAAGTGTTCAATTCAAAGAAGAGCCTTTAGTAGCAATTGAAGTTGGAGAGTCCTCTTCACCACCACAGCCATTGATTGTAATTGAAGAGGCTAATGAGTTTGCTGATTCTGACATGTCTAATAATGATGAATTAATTGCAGATCCTAACATCCCTACAAGATGAAAGTGGGAATCAAGGACCATTCATGCAGCTGGGGAACTAGCTGGAAATCCTAATGACACTAGGAAGACTAGATCTCAATTTGAGAGTGCCCTTTGTGTGAAAGATCCACTCTTTGCTGAGAAGTGTTATTTGATGATAGATTCTGATCCATGGACATATTAAGATGCAACAAATTATCAAATATGGAAAACAACCATGAAAGAAGAATTCAGCTCGCTCTAGAAGAACAACACATGGGAACTGGTTGATCTCCCCCTAGGGAGAAAGCTAGTGAAGTGTAAGTGGGTCTTTAAAACTAAGTTTGTTGCTGATGGTTCACCTTTGAAATATAAGGAAATATTGGTAGCTAAGGGCTACTCTCAGGTACATGCTATTTATTACAATGAGAACTTTGCACCAGTAGCAAAGATTGACTCCATAAGGCTTGCTCTAGCCATTGCATCTTTGAAGCAATGGGAGGTACATCACATGGATGTAAAGTGTGCCTTTCTGAATGGAGATCTGAATGAAGAGATTTATATACAAAAACCAGAAGGTTTGTATCTAATCCATATTTAGTGTGCAGATAAAAAAATCATTGTATGGGCTCAAGCAAGCCCCCAGGGCTTGGTATGCTACGATTGATGGCTTTTTGCTGTCCCTGAGTTTTGTTCGATGCAAGTCTGATCCTAATGTCTATTTGAATCAGATTCATGGTTCTTTAATGATTATTTTTCTCTATGTGGATGACCTACTGATTAGAGGAAGTTCAAAGAAAGAGATTGCCTCCTTGAAGGATGCAATGAACCATGTATTTTCTATGACAGATTTGGGATAATTGAGCCAATTCTTGGGTCTCAAAATTTCTCAATCCCAACATGGAATCAAGGTTCATCAGTCAAAGTATGCTTCAGATTTTCTCACCAAGTTCAACATGAAATATTGCAAGCCAGGCAAGACTCCATTCCTTTCAGGAGTTAAGCTTGAAGAAGCATGTTCTTCTCCTATGGTAAATAATACACTGTATAGGCAGTTGATTGGGTGTTTGCTTTATCTTACACATACTTGACCTGAATTATCTTATGCAGTTAGTGTGGCTTCGAGATACATGGATCAGCCTCATGAGATCCATTGGAGAGAAGCCAAGAGGACCCTAAACTTTGTTTAGGGAACAAGGACCCATGTGATTTTCTACAAAGCAAAATATGACTTAGAGCTAGTTGAATTTACTGACAGTGATTGGGTAGGTGATAACGCAGATCGAAAGTCTACCTCAAGATATGTGTTCATGCTTGCAGAAGGACCAATCAGCTGGTCAAGTAAGAAGCAGAGTGCCATAGCACTCTCATCTATAGAGGTAGAGTATAGAGGAGTTGTAAATGCAGCTACTCAATCTTTATGGTTGCAGGGGATACTTGGAGAATGTGGTTTCGAATGAGAGTTTTCAATAGTAATCTATTGTGACAATCAAAGCACCATTCAAATATCCACTGATCCATTTCAAAGACAAAGAACCAAGCATATTGAGATCCATATGCACTATATCAGGGAGCTTGTGCATGATGGTACCATTGCTCTACTCTACGGAACATCTTCATAACAAGTAGCATATATCTTCACCAAAGTATTATATGAGAAGACATGCAGTAATCTCAAATCACTGCTGGAGATTTCTGATCATGTGGTGAAGAATGTTTGATAACAAGATTTCCAAAATCTTGTTTCATGTCCATGTTTAAGGGAGGATTTTCCCACTGGGTTTCTGCCTCTTTCCTTGGTTGTATGGACATGCAGTATGTAAAAGGGTGACTAAGCCTTATTGCTAGGCCCTAAAATTTTCTGATATTTACTCATAAATTTAGGCTTAAGGGGGGGTGTTAGAATAATCAACCCATAGTTGCCCATATTTGACATTAATTAAATCATTTTTGTCTTATTCCTAGATTCCTAGATTCCCTCTCTATGCTAGTTGACTTCTACATGTTCATAGAAGTCAATACTTGCTAAAATGGGTCATGGAGCACTTTGGAACCATCTTGGAAACATATTTAGCATGTCTGCTTTATTCTTGGTTCCTTAAAGCACATATCTGCTTTTTCTGGAAGCTACCTTGCTTTACAACAGTTTTAAGGCATAAAGAAAAAGCTAGTCTAGGGGAACTTGCCTTGTTTTTTGACCACATCATCCTCCTTCCTTTTCTCCAAACAAAAGCATGATTGAGTTGTCTTTCCACCACTTATTATCTTGCCCACTTGCTTTATCTAATTCGTTAGGATCTTCATGGATTTGGAAAGTCCTTTTGGCACCTATGGGGGATTTGACTTGATTTAGTAAGCCTGCTTTTTAACCAATTCGAATAGCAACCTGGTGCTTTCGAATATCTCATGTAATTATATATTTGAGCATCCTGTTACTTCATATGGTTTTCTTTTGTAAACTTATTCAATACAGGATTAAGTTATGCTCCAATTTCAATCTCCTTTTGTGTGAATTTTGCATGTTTAATCAACAATGTTGTGAGTGTAATCGATCTATCTTTTGGGTTCAATTTCCATAGGAACAAGCACAGAAAATGCTTAAACAACAACAACCAGATGCCCTGAAGGATCCCTTTCCCCAGGGACAGAATGCAACTTCTGCTTCAAAAGATGTGAGGGGAACAACTAGTGCTCCTATTAATCACAATTATATAAACATGGTCCGATCCAACTCTTTCCTACAAACAAGAAACAAAAATTACGAATAAGAGGCTCAGGATAAAGTTAATTCTACTACTTAAACTTCATTTCCTCTCACCATTGAGAAACCGACGGAACTGATGCCCAAGATATTGAAAGGTGTCTTCAAGAAAACATTCCACAACCGTAATGATAGGGTTGCTTCTAACTACTCTGTGGTAGAAGATTTAGCTCAAACACATTGTGCGATGTCGGCATCAGAGGTGCTATAGAGTTGTCGTTCTCAAAGGGATGCACTCTTAACAGACATAGGTAGTATGGACTCAGCGAGCCTACTGGCCAAATTCAATCTTTTTGATGTTAAATTGCGCTTGTCATACCATGTGGCCTTCTCAATCGATGTTGTCCATGGAGGAAAAACCATTGGACGAACAATGGTTGATGAAGGTGCTTCCATGTGTGTCATGTCAATGTCTTGTTGGAAAGCCTTGGGATCCCCAAAGTTGGTCCCATCGAGTACACTACTTACTGCTTTCGATGAAAGGTCTTTCCATCCGCATGGTATCCTACGAGCTTTTGAAATAAAGTTGGCAGGGAAAGCAGTGTCTATTGAAGTTGAAGTGATCGATGTTCCCTTGGACTTTAATACCCTTTTGGGGAGAAGTTGGACTTATGCCATGTGAGTTATTCCTTCGTCTATTTTCCGAGTATTTGTGTTTCCACACAAAGGGAAGCTGGTTACAGTTGACCAGCTCAGTTTTACTTGAAAAGACCGTTTGGAAACTAATGAGTCCACGGTACCATTCATCGATTAGTCGAAATTGATGAACGAAATATTGGGGGTTGGAATGTATAATGATCACCCTTTCTTGGCTATGATGCATAATACGCAATCCACCTTTAACTGTAACAAATTTATTAGTTGTAGATTTGTATTTTAATTTTACAAATTTTTGGATGAAATGACAATACAAATCTCTCCTAGGATGCATATATGCTTTCTTACTGAGGTGGGTTGGCATGGGAAGCACTGTCTATGAAAGATAACAAGCTTGCAGTGTTCTTAATGCCCTAGCCTCTTGGACTCCAAAACCCAAATCTAATAGCCTTTCCTTTTGTCTACCCTATTAAATTTCAAAAACTGAAAACCCTCTTCATAAGACCCTAATCAACTAAAAGTAAGACGTTGACCTTCAAAAAGGCTTTAGTGAATTTTGGGAGCTTTGTTTCATTTTTATGGCCTAGAAGCCTACAAACCCTAAGACTTGCTATGAAGTTGCTCATGTTGGAATGTTTCTCAAATTAGGGACTCTCAATAATTATTAACCCTCGTCATGGCTATAAAAATGCATTTGGACATGGAAATCAAAGCTCCTAAATTAGATATTCTAGATAACTTGTAGGATGTATCACATTCCATATTC
>LPNX010276175.1:6060-20392 GCA_001517045.1 Pseudotsuga menziesii
CATAGGTTGTATGGCATGAAATTCCAATAGATAGGTGTGGATTTTAACATAGAATTGATCAAAGTAAAATGACCTCACCACCTTGTGATTCTCTTTTTGACTTTGTGATAAAAGCATATCTAAGCCATGGTTTAAAATGGAAGAATACGAAGAAGATTTCACATGCATTTTACTCATCGCATTGAAATAAATAGATGGTTTATGCAAATTGATTTCCAACCTTGTTGCTACACTCTTTCGAATAGATCCAATGCTTATTTCAAATATTCAATGCTTTTGAGAGGGTTAGAGTCAATAATGAAATAGCATTGACAAATAAACGATAAGGTTGGATCTTCACGTATTTTAATGCCTTTTAAACCTTCCACTTCCTTTGAGAGAACCAAGAACCCTGCTTGACACCCTTACGTTAGCCCCTTGGAGGGTTTGAGAAAACAAGACACTAATATATTCGTAGGAAACGAGGAGGAAATTAGAGATCCTTCAATGTAATTTGTAAGTGGAAGACCAAGACCCTCATGGATGAGGATATGTTTAAAATCGGTCAGCTAACCCTATCATAATCTATAGACAAATCAATTTTATCACCATTATTGTTAACTTCTTGGAATTAATAGGTTGCATGCCTTTTGGGCAAATCCAATAACATCACGAGTCTATTTATCTTCTAAAACCACAAATTTCTCCAAAGAAATGACTAGATAAAATTGGTTTCGGACTTCTAACAGTTACTTTAGAGATGATTCTATAAATGACACTACACGTTAAGATTCTTTTGTGATCATAAAAGGAATGAAGGGTATCCTTTTTTGGCATGGGTCCCAAAGGGTGGAATTTATAAACACTAGAACCTTTTCTGATTTTCTTGATTCTTCTACTACAATGAATATGCCATCTTCCAACAAATCATAAAAACCTTGAAAAAAACTCAATTGACCACCCATCGTGCCCAAGGAGTTTGTATAGAAATTATGTCCTTGGATACTTTTTCAAATAAATCCTCATTAATCACTTGAAATACAAATATGGGAAAACGATCTACCATTCGATTGATCTCTACAATGTTTTCCCTATTTGGGGTTTTGTAGAGACTATAAAAGTTCATCACTTCTTTGACCATCTCCTTAAAAGTTGCAGCCTTACTACTATTATCATATTTTGTTGTTTCCTATATAGTTTTCCTATTTGTCCTTCTGTTTACATCGTGTCCTCATTTCCTTCGTCTACCTGACTTCCCTATGCTTCAATATTCACTAGGCCTCCGCGCATTCTGATTGTTTTCTTTTCCCGTATTCCAAACCTCTTAGTACAATATTATCTTCGTTTATGAAA
This sequence comes from Pseudotsuga menziesii, assembly GCA_001517045.1. Taxonomy (NCBI): domain Eukaryota; kingdom Viridiplantae; phylum Streptophyta; class Pinopsida; order Pinales; family Pinaceae; genus Pseudotsuga; species Pseudotsuga menziesii. The sequence goes on from LPNX010276175.1 coordinate 7,393, forward strand.
ACCTCTTAGTACAATATTATCTGCATTACTATGATTTAAGCATTTCCAAATGCCTCATAGACTCACCATCAGCCTTTGTTGCATCCTGCCGAAACTCCCATCATCGTCTCGTCTGGAAACACGCCACTGAGCACACCTTTCGGACATCCAATGAAGACCACCTCTGAACGACTCCTCATGGGCACCCTGTGACACACTTCTAAACGCATTGCTGAACACCCCACCTACGGACGCTCAACTGGAACGCGCCTTCTTGGACGCACTGGTTCGGAGCACTCCCAGACATAGCGCTCAGCAGTGCACAAGGAGGTGCTCAAAAGTGCAGTCAACAGGGGCGCCCAAGCAGTGCGCTCAGTGGTGCACTCGGCGGCATGCTCAACAAGTGCGTCAAGTAGGGGTGTCAAAGAAGTGCACTACGCAGAGCATTCGAGGAGGTGCGCTCAGCAGACTAAGTGTTCCTTAGCCAAGATAGCAGGTCCTATCATTAGAGAGAATTTGAGGTCAAAAATGGGCCTCAAAAGGACCAAAATGTACTATAAAAATCAACCAATTACATTCTAGTAGATGACATCATCCCCCATGGTTGAGGTGGCATTGCATGAGTTAAGAATGCTTATTTGTCACATTTTCTATGGTGGATGAAAATCCATAGTTAACCAAGGTAGTGGTACAAGTACTTTTAAGTCATAAAGTGAAGTACTCACAATAAAAGTCATTTCACATTTTCTCATAAAATAACATTATTGTTATTTTCAAGTAAAGTACTCATAATTCACTTTCTCATAAAATAATATTATTGTCATTTTCAAATAAAGTACTCATAATTCATAAAAATGTATTTTCACATTTTTTTATAAAATAATATATTGTCATTTTCATGTTTTTTAATTTAAAATTATATATTCACTCAATTGTATTTAATATCATAATGTCAAACTAATATATATATATATATATAATCTTGTACTTTTAAAATAAATTAAATTCATGAATGATATTTATATGAAAAATATATGTTAGTTATGCATATAAATTAAATTCATTTTTGTTTAATTTTATTTACAAGTTCAAGACAAATAAATGTTAAATCACAATAAATTTTTGGGAATTTACAATGAATCTTAGTCACATCATTCTAGATTTATTTTATTAATTTTATTTATAGTCAATTTAGAAAAGTAATTCAACCATGGTTATTTATATTGTGCATAAAAAGTAGTGTAGGAGGTGAGTTGTCATATATACCTACCCCATAAAACCCCTAACTCATAATATTTTAATATATATTATATTTTTGTAGCACATATCTTAGGAGGCCCATTTTTTACCTCAAATTCTCTCTAATGAGATGGGGGTCGCGGAGGATGGAAGCACAATGAGTCGTTTTTGTCTTCGCTTGAGGCAGAGATGTCATCGGTCCAAAATCCAGGAGGAATATGCAGGCTAAAAACGAAAACGAATGTAAGTTGAAGACACGATGATTTGGTGGGCTTGGTTCCGAGAGGGGTTCCTTGGGAAACTTTTGGGGTGGAGTTTTGAACTTTGCCTCACGTCCGGAAAGGTTGCAGGGAGGATAGAAGAGTGGAGGTGTTGCTTGACCGAGCTTGTGGTTCATCTCATGAAGGACTGATTGGTTGGGAGTCGCGAGCCAGCTAGTTCACTCGTGGGGGTTAACATGGACAGAGCAAGACGAGGTTGCACCGCTGAAATGATTTGGTTCATGCAACAGTTGGACGAGTTGCGGTTGGAGATGACGGTCGTGACGCTATTGCTGTGCACAACAACAACTCAAGTGGGGAAGGATGTCACATCCACTTCCTTTAGCGAACGTGGGGTTCCCCCGACACTTAGAGAAAATTGCGTTGGGCCACACGGAGGTGGGCACTATATAGAAATTTTTCTAAGTGTTGGACACTTCGTGGGGGTCACGGGCACCACTTGACAGGTTGCTGGGTTGCTGGGTGGGGACGGCGCCTAAAACGATGCCCATGTTGGCTAAGTGCGCTAAGTGGGCTAAGTGAGCTAAGTGGGCAAAGTGGGCTAAGTCGGCTAAATGATCCATAGGATAAAAGTTCCCAAGTGTATAAAAAGGCTAACGGAGGCTAGCCAAGAGGACAAGCAGAGGAGCAAGGATGAAGACACTTGGAGTTCAACACAACAGCGTTCCCTTAGGGGAGGTGCAACGCAAGGAAGCGTACGAGAGTTGTGGAATGTTACCTCAGTTGTGCGGCTAGCGAACTGGGCAAGTGCACGCCGTAGGAGCACCCAACAGGTGTGCTTCACAGAAGGGTGACAGGACGAGCGCTTCACAGGACACGCGCTCCACAGGATTTTCGGGAGTGCACTAAGTTCACTAAGTGCACCAACTGCGCTAAGTGCAAAAAGTGTGCCAAGCAGAGTACATTAAGTGCGTCAAGTGCGCTAAGACGGTGTGTTCAACGCTGATGACTTGGCAGGAAATGACGAAGTTTGGCAGGCACCAGCAGAAGCACCGTGGGGCGTTTATGTGAGTGCTCCGCAGGAAGGTGACTTTGGTGGAAGCACCTTCCAGGAAGCATGTTCACTTCCACAGAGCGTCGAGAAGACGATGCTCAGGTGCGCTTGGAAAGTAGATGGTATCAAATCCAGTTTCCACAACATAGTGGCTCTTCACCACTTTGGAAAATATGGCTTATCAGAGCTGGAGTTGGGTGTGCTCTTCACCGTTCGATGAAGAGATGGGTTTCGAGCAGTTTGTGCACTAGAGTTAGCTTTTCACCATTGCTTGAGAACAGATGGTCTTGGAGTCATTTTTGCAGTCAAGGTGATTTCATGACGACAGTTAGCGTGGCACATAGGTGGTGTGCTAGGCTTGGGAAAGGTTGCTAGAAAACGATAGCATTTCGACAAAACTTGGCTAAGTTAAATGACTTGCCAAAACCTTCAGAAGTGTCAAAATATGAGAAATGGTGCAGTTGGAGGAGGCGTGTTGCAGAACGGAAGTGCAGCAGCACGAGTTGTTGGATATGGCTTGTGGTGGTGCATTGAAACATCATGACTTGGCAGCAGGAGAGGAGCGTTCATAGGGTGCGTTCCGCAGTGCACCCTGATTGTGCGCTCAGAGGTGATCCCAGAAAGAGTGCTCAACTGTGCACAAGCAAGTGTGCTCAGAAGTGCAGTCAACAGGGCCTCCCAGGTAATGCGCCCAGTGGTGAGCTCAGCAGCATGCTTAACAAGTGTGCTCAGCAAATGCACCAAGTAGGGCGTCTAGAGGTGTGCTCCACAAAGTGTTCAGTGAGCTGCGCTCAATTGTTCCTTAACCAAGATAACGGGTCCTATAGATGGGGGTTGCAGAGGGCGAAAGCGTAATGAGTCATTTTTGTCTTCGCTTGAGGTAGAGGTGTCATCAGGTCAAAAACCAGGACGAGTGTGCAGGATGAAAACAAAAACAAAAGTAAGACTAGAAGACACGATGCTTTGGTGGGCTTGGTGTCGAGCAGGGTGCCTTAGGCAAGTTTGGGGTGGATTTTTGAACTTTGCCTCATATTTGGCAAGGTTGCAGGGAGGACTGAAGAGTGGAGGTGTTGCTTGACCGAGCTTGCGGTTCATCTCATGTAGGACTGATTGGTTGGGAGTCATGGCCTTAAAAGTGCAGAATGGAAGTGCAGCAACCTTAAAAGTTGCAGCCTTACTACTATTATCATATTTTGTCGTTTCCTATTTTTCCTTCGTTTACATCGTGTCCTCATTTCCTTCGTCTACCTGAATTCCCTATGCTTCAATATTCACTAGGCCTCCTCGCATTCTAATTGTTTTCTTTTCCCCTCTTCCAAACCTCTTAGTACAATATTATCTTCGTTTGTGAAAACCTCTTAGTACAATATTGTCTGCATTACTATGATTTAACCATTTTATAAACACCTCATAGATTCACCATGAGCCTTTGTTCCATCCTGCTGAAATTCCCATCATCGTCTCGTCTGGAAACACGCCACTGAGTGCACCTTTCGGACACCCAGTGAAGACCACCTCTAAATGACTCCTCATGGGCACCCCGTGATGCACTTCTGAACGCATTGTTGAACACACCACCTGCGGATGCTCAACCGGAACGCGCCTTCTTGGACACACTGGTTCGGAGCACTCCCGCTGGAATGCACTTCCAGACATAGCGACGCTCAGCAGTGCGCAAGGAGGTGCTCAAAAGTGCAGTCAATAGGGGCGCCTAGGCAGTGCGCTCAGTGGTGCTCTCATCGGTGTGCTCAACAAGTGCGCTTAGCAAGTGCATCAAGTTGGGGCATTAGAGAAGTGCGCTGCGCAGAGCATTCGAGGAGGTGCGCTCAGTAGACTAAGTGTTTCTTAGCCAAGATAGCAGGTCCTATAGATGGGGGTCGCGGAGGATGGAAGAACAATGATTCATTTTTGTCTTCGCTTGAGGTAGAGATGCCATCGGTCCAAAAACTAGGAGGAATATGCAGGCTGAAAATGAAAACGAAAGTAAGTTGAAGACACGATGATTTGGTGGGCTTGGTTCCGAGAGGGGTGCCTTGGGAAACTTTTGGGGTGGAGTTTTGAACTTTGCCTCACGTCCGGCAAGTTTGCAGGGAGGATAGAAGAGTGGAGGTGTTACTTGACCAAGCTTGTGGTTTGTCTCATGAAGGACCGATTGGTTAGGAGTCATGAGCCAGCTAGTTCGCTCATGGGGGTTAGCATGGACAGAGAAAGATGAGTTTGCACCGCTGAAATGATTTGGTTGATGCAACAGTTGGACGAGTTGTGGTTGGAGATGACGGTTGTGACGGTGTTTCCCTGCATGACAACAATTCAAGTGGGGGAGGATGTTACATCCACTTTCGTTAGCCAACTTGGGGTTCCCCCGGCACTTAGAGAAACTCCCGTTGGGCCACACAGAGGTGGGCACTATATAGAAATTTTTATAAGTGCTGGACACTTCGTGGGGGTCATGGGCACCACTTGATAGGTTGCTGGGTTGTTGGGTGGGGGCGTCACCTAAAACGACGCCCATGTTGGCTAAGTGCACCAAGTGCGCTATGTGCGCTAGGTGCACTAAGTGGGCTAAGTGAGCTAAGTGTGGTAAGTGGGAAAAGTGGGATAAGTCGGATAAATGATCCATATGATAAAAGTTCCCAAGTGTATAAAAAGGCTAACGGAGGCTAGCCAAGAGAACAAGTGGAGGAGCAAGGATGAAGACACTTGGAGTTCAACACAACAGCATTCCCTTAGGGGAGGCGCAACGCAGGGAAGCGTATGAGAGTTGTGGCATGTTCCCTCTGTTGTGTGGCTAGCGAACTGGGTAGGTGCATGCCATAGGAGCACCCAACAAGCGCGCTTCGTAGACGGGCGACAGGACGAGCGCCTCACAGGACGTGCCCTCCACAGAATTTTCGGGAGTGCACTAAGTTCACTAAGTGCGCCAAGTACACTAAGTGCGCTAAATGCATAAAGTGTGCCAAGCAGAGTATGATAAGTGCGTCAAGTGCGCTAAGACGGTGTGTTCAAGACTGATGACTTGGCAGGAAACAACGGAGTTTGGCAGGCGTTGGAAGAAGCACCATGGGGCATTTATGTGAGCGCTCCGTAGGAAGGTGACTTTGATGGAAGCACCTTCCAGGAAGCATGTTCAATTCCACAGAGCGTTGAGAAGACGACGCTCAGGTGTGCTAAGGATTAGCGCCCTTGAAAATGCGCGTTCAGCAAGAGGTCAGCGAAGCGCTCATATGAAGTGAGCTTGAGGAGCGCCTTAGCAAAGCGCTCTGCTACAAAAACTTTAGCAAACGACCGGCAAATGCATTGAAGTTTGATAGGCATTTAGACATGCATATGGGAGTGCACTCCAGTGGGATTGGGTTTTCAATAATGCGTTCAGAAGTGTGTCATAGGGTGCCCAAGAGGAGTCATTTGAAGGAGATCTTCATGGGGCGTCCGAAAGGTGCGTTCAACAGCTCGTTTTCATATGAGACGATGATGGGAGTTTTGGTAGGATGGAACAAAGTCTCATGGTGAGTCTATGGGGTGTTTGGAAAAACACCAAAGTCAAAAGTGGTGCAGCAGCATTGGGCGTTCTTGGGAACAGCCCTGTCGTGAAGTGTCAGGAAGGATCCGTAAGTGGTGGCGGTGCTTGGCAAGAAGATTATTTAGAAAGTAGCAATGGCAACAGAAGTATCCATGGCAAATGGTATCAGAGTTGCATTTATTGAAGTGATCTCTTCACCACTCTTTTGATGAAGAGATGGTATCAGAGCGGGTTCTGCAGGAGGGTTCACTCTTCACCACTTTGGAAAATGTGGCTTATTGAAGCTGGATTTGGGTGTGCTCTTCACCGTTCGACGAAGAGGTGGGTTTCGAGCAGTTTGCACACTAGAGTTAGCTCTTCACCGTTGCTTGAGAACAGATGGTCTTGGAGTCATTTTTGCAATCAAGGTGATTTCATGACGACAGTTAGCGTGGCACATCGGTGGCGTGCTAGGCTTGGGAAAGGTTGCTGGAAAACGACAGCATTTCGACAAAACTTGGCTAAGTTAAATGACTTGCCAAAACCTTCAGAAGTGTCAGAATATGAGAAATGGTGAGGTTGGAGGAGGCGTGTTATAGAACGGAAGTGCAGCAGCATGAGTTGTTGGAGATGGCTTGTGGTGGTGCATTGCAACATCATGACTTGGCAGCAGGAGAGGAGCGTTCATAGGGTGCGTTCGACAGTGCTCCCAGATTGCGTGCTTAAAGGTGATCCCAGAAAGAGGGCTCAACAGTGCACAAGAAGGTGTGCTCAGAAGTGCGGTCAATAAGGGCTCCCAGGAAATGCACCCAGTGGTGAGCTCAGCAGTGTGCTTAACAAGTGGGCTCAGCAAATGCGCCAAGTAGGGCATCTGGAAGTGCGCTCCATAGAGTGTTCAGTGAGCTGCGCTCAATTGTTCCTTAGCTAAGATAGCAGGTCCTATAGATGGGGGCTGCAGAGGGCAAAAGCGTAATGAGGCATTTTTGTCTTTTCTTAAGGCAGAGGTGTCATCAGGTCAAAAACCAGGATGAGTGTGCAGGCTTAAAACATAAACAAAAGTAACACTAGAAGACACGATGCTTTGGTGGGCTTGGTGTCGAGCAGAGTGCCTTAGGCAAGTTTGGGGTGGATTTTTGAACTTTACCTCATGTTTGGCAAGGTTGCAGGGAGGATAGAAGAGTGGAGGTGTTTCTTGACCGAGCTTGTGGTTCATCTCATGTAGGAACGATTGGTTGGGAGTCATGGCCCAGCTAGTTCACTCCTAGGGGTTAACATGGACAAAGCATGACGAGGTTGCAGCGCTGAAACGATTCGATTGATGCGACAGTTGGACGAGTTGCAGTTAGAGACGATGATCGTGATGGTGTTGTCGGGGACGACAAAAATTCAAGTGGGGGAGGATGTTACGACCACTTCTGTTAGTGAAAGTGGGGTTCCCCCGACACTTGAGAACCTGGGGAAAGAAAACGTACTTATTTTTTATCAACATATATTTTTAATTAAAAATAAAATGTATAAATTAAATTATTATGAATCAACACAACAACAAAAAATATTTATATTTATTTAACTGTAATTTTTAATATAAATATTTTTATTTGTAAAGAAGATCAAAATACTATCATTATCCAAAACTTAATTTTTCAAGATCTTAAAAGAAAAAGAAATAAAAAATTCAATAATGTTAAATTATTTATAATATATAAAATAAGAAAAAACAATTAAGCTCAAAATCATTTTAGGAGAAAAACCCATCATTTTAGGAACAAAAACCCTAAAACTAACCAATGGCATTGGAAGACAATGGGATAACACTGCAAACGGAGGGGATAATGCTATGCCCAGATGGGTGACTGATACTCTGATACCATTCAAGAGTAACGAAACTAATTTCCTAATCCTCAATATTGAGTCTATACTAGGTAAGGATTAACCTTAAATTATAATCCTAATCCTATTCCCAAACCTAAATCCTAATTCCAAGTCTCACATAACATTTCATTACATAAAATGAGAATAACTCTTTGGTCAAATTTAGAATGTAACAATAAAAAACATTATGCACATATTAAGGATGAGGCTTATTTTATAATAGTAAAGAAAGAATCACACATCCATTATCTCATTTAAAATACAAATTTAGCAAAAACATACATAATTTATTAGAAATATAATCACTATAAACACTAACATACAAAATGGCACACACATATACTATAGAAATAAATTGCATATACCTATATACATCAAACACAACAAAAAAAAGACAAATATAAAAATGTACACTCGACATTCAAAACAAGGAGAAAATATGAAATAGAAAATAATTATAATACATGACATAGTGAACCTATAAACAAAATAGCATTATACAATTTTAACAAACACACATATACACATGCAAAATGTAAAAACTGCAAATTACATCTAGCTATAAAGTATGTAATTGTGTAATGTCAAATTATTTGATTTAAAAATGGAAACCATAAATTAAATAAGTGGAAAAGAAAGTGTATTTTGGTGTAGGTGAGTTTATCAAAAAAATAAAAATACACAAACAAGATACACAATACACTACTCAGAGGAGGACGAGGCCTCACCCCCCTCGAGCATTTGGAGGGGGTTTAATCCCCTCAAAAATATTTAAATTTATTAAAATAATTACAAAGTACAAAACTCTCTCTTAGTCAATAATTATGACTAGATATTGAAAATCAATATATAAATACATTTATGTTTACTTTGAACACTATTAAACTATTAAAAATCATCAATATATAAATACATCTATGAATATCGTGAACACTGTACAAATATTGAACACTATAAAAATATTGAAGATGAAACCCTCCAAGTAATTATTGAAAGCTCTGCAACACCACAAACAAATATAAGAAAAAATGACATTTGATATATCCCATAAATGAATAGACAATCAAAGTGATATGGTTATTTATATAACTAATATTGAATTGAAACCTATTGCAACCACTCGTAACTTGTTGTAGCTCGCTTCATCGTTATGTTGTTGCCAAACTCCTTTTGTTGAGCCACCTTTCCAAGCTACCGCTTGACTTTCCAAATTATTCTTGCTCGTCGCACTCCGAAATATCCAAATTGGCTAATTGCTGAGATGTGGAACCTACCTCTCATGGATGCCTCTACTTCCATCGCTACTTCCTGAACGATCCTTCTGCCAAGCGCTGCCACAACCTGCAGCTCCTTCCTGACACTTCACGATGATACCATTCTCTAGAATGCCCCACATTGTTGGATTACTCTAACTTAGGTGTTTTCCAAACACCTCATAGACTTCCCATGAGCCTTTGTTCCATCCTGCTGAAACTCCCATCGTCATCTCATCTGGAAACATGTTGTTGAGCGCACCTTTCATGCACCCCATGAAGACCACCTCTGAATGACTCCTCATGGGTGTCCTGTGACGCACTTATGAACGCATTGTTGAACACCCCATCCGTGAACTCTCAACTGGAATGCGCCTTTTTGGACGCACTAGTTTGGAGTACTCCCACCAAAAAGCACTCCTGGGTGCATGTATGAACGCTCGTCAAACTTGGATGCATCTGTTAGTCTTCTGCTAAAGTCTACCGAAGTTTGTTGTAGCGGATCATTTTGCCAAGGTTCTCCTCAAGCTCAATTCATATGGGCACTTCGCTGACCTCCTTCCAAACAAGCCTCTTGGTGGGTGCCAATCCTTAGTGTTGTATTCTCAATGCTTTGTGGAAGCAAAATTGCTTCCTGGAACGTGCTTCCCATGAACGCACCCACCTACGAAATGCTCATTTGAATGGCCCTTGGTGTTTATGTCGATGCCTTGCAAACCATCCAAATGCGTTGCCACTGAACGCCTTTTTGGCGCTCTTTTGAGCCCACCTATCTCAAGCTACCAAAACTATGTCTCTGTTGAATGTGTTGTCTTAGCGCAGTTCACGCACTTAGCAAACTTAGCGCACTTGGTGCACTTAGTGAACTTAGTGCACCTAGTGCACTCCCAAAAAGCCTGCGAAGCGTGCATCCTGTCGCCCTTATGCGGAGCACGCCTATTGGGTGCTCCTAAGGAGTGTGCTTGTCGAGTTCGCTAGCCGTGCAACTAAGGCAGCGCGCCAGAACACCCAGACACTTCCCTGCAGTGCGCCTCCCCTAAGGGAGCGCTAATGTGCTGAACTCCAAGTGTCTTTGTCCTTGCTCCTTCGCTTGTCCTCTTAACTAAACTTTGTTTTCCTTTTTATATACTTGGGCGTTTTTCTCATGTGGACTCCCGTGCCCACTTAGCTGACTTAGCCCTCTTGGCCCACTTGGCGCACTTAGCACACTTGCCGCGCTTAGCCAACATGGGCGCCACCTTGACCAACGACCCGACCCAACCGTCCAACAAACTACCGAGTGGTGCCCATGACCACCGCGAATTCCAACACTTTGTAATTTTCTTGATCAAGTACCCACCTCTGTGTGGCCTAACGAGTGTTTCTCCAAGTGTCGAGGGAACCCCACTTTCACTAAAAGAAGTGGTTGTAACATCCTCCCCCACTTTAAATGTTGTCGTTCCTGACAACACCATCATGATCGTCATCTCTAACCGCAACTTGTCCAATTGTCGCATCAACCGAATTGTTTCAGCATTGCAACCTCATCATGCTTTGTCCATGTTAACCCCCATGAGTGAAATAGTTGGGTCATGACTCCCAACCAATCGGTCCTTCATCAGATGAACCCCAAGATCGGTCAAGCAACACCTCCACTCTTAAGTCCTCCCTGCAATTTTTTCGAACATGAAGAAAATTTCAAAAATCCACCACAAAACTTTCCTAAGGCACCCCTCTCGGCACCAAGCCCACCAAATCATCATGTCTTCAACTTACTTTTGTTTCCATTTCCATCCTGCACATTCCTCCTGGTTTTTGGCCTGATGACAGCTCTTCCTCAATGAAGACAAAAACGACTCATTGTGCTTCCGTCCTCTGCGACCCCCATCTATATGACCTTCTATCTTGGCTAAGGAAAACTTATCCTGCTGAGCACACCTCCTCGGATGCTCTTTGGAGTGCACTTATATGATGCCCCTACTTGGCACACTTGTTGAGCGCACTGCCTGGGCATCCCAATTCACCGCACTTTTGAGCACCTCCTTGCGCACTGTTGAGCGCTATGTCTGGGAGTGTGTTTTGATGGGAGTGCTCCAAACCAATGCATCCAAGAAGGTGCGTTCCAGTTGAGTGTCCATGGGTGGGGTGTTCAGCAATGCATTCAGAAGTGCGTCACAGGGTTCCCATGAGGACTAGTTCAGAGGTGGTTTTCATTGGGCATCCGAAAGGTTTGCTCAACAATGCATTTCCAGACGAGACGGCGATAGGAGTTTTTACAGGATGGAACAAATGCTCATGGTGAGTATATCAAGTGTTTGGAAAATTCCTAAGTCAGAGTAATGCAGCAACAAGGGGAATTCTGGAGAATGGTCCCGTCGTGAATTTTTACGAAGGATCCATAGGTGGTGGAAGCACTTGGCAAAAGGACCGTTCGGGAAATAGCGATGGCAGCAGAGGAATCCATGATAGGTGGGTTTCGTATCTCAGCAGTTAGCCAATTTGGCTAAGTCGAAGTGTGGCGAGAAGGAAAACTTAGACAAGTCAAGCAATAGCTTGTCAAGGTGGCTCAACGAAGGAGTTCAGCAGCAACAGAACGACGAAGTGATCTACAATAAGTTCCGAGTGGTTGCGGCTTGTGGATACGACTTGGCATGGTGTTAGCGAACAGGAGGATGTGTGTATGTGATGGTGATAGATATATGGATGATTTTGATTTGGCTGTATCTTGAGCATAGTCGATTTTGGGGAGATCTTGGATGAGTTGCCGATTTGTGGCATCCTTCGTCGTTGTAACAAGTATTATCATATTATACATGGGTATTAGACAGGCCGCCCACATACATTTTTCTCTTGTATTGTATTTGGCTTACTTGTATTGTAGGAGTGCATCTTTTGTAAAAATGGCTAAGCATGGAGATGAATGTTAGGAGTTCTGCAAGTTAGGCGTAGTCTATCAGAGAGCTACCTAGGTTGGTCATGCCTCTAGGTGACTTCTGGGTAGTGTCGCATGGTCCTATGGAAGGTGAAAATTTGATCATGTCCATGAGGTCCGTGAAATACGTAGCCTTGGGTACTTTCTACAACCTTACTACTTTATCAAACTATGAGATATCTGTAGTGCTCTGTCAACTTTACATTCAAGAATTGAGCTACTCCATAACTCAATAAACCACCAATAGGACCAGTTCATTCTTCTTTGTTGAATTTTTTTATCCTAGAGAGAAATCCACCAAAACTTCATTCTATTTTCATTCTAATTATTAGATTTTGACAGACAGATCTTGGGAAAAAAATGGTATTCACATATATTGCACAAGAGAAATAAGAGAAAAATAATTGAAGAACAATATGAGAAATCATCCTTGAACTATTTTCACATTATGGGTGAATATATAATACAACATCAATGAATAATTTGAATACCTACTCAGGTAGTTGAATCTACCAACTTAGACTAACTCTAAAGCTAAGTAGGACTAAGAAAATCACCATAATAGCTAATTGGTGCAACTGCAGATCACTAAATTAGTTAATAACTAGTTACAATCAGTAACTAAAAGGGATAGGTGAACAAAGGAACCCATATTCCTATGAGTCATGCAAATTGGCGCTAGAGACATTGGAAGTGATCTAGCTAATGGGGATCAGAGTTTTAACTAAGGATAATTAATGACCTACTAGGGTGAATTGTTGGACACTGCTGGTGGCACTCTGAGTGGGTTCTTATAAAATAGGGATTGATCCCCGGAGATCCAAAATGCATGAAGACAAGTGCAGTAAGTGGCACATGTACACTAGTCATGTCCCCAGTGCAATGGTGCATTGTGTCATTTTGACTTCAAAATTGTCCCAATTAATATGACAATTGCATTTTAATCCATACTAGGATTTTAAAGGACTCATT
>LPNX010276179.1:8162-80070 GCA_001517045.1 Pseudotsuga menziesii
CCAAATATCTTACTCTCTCTAAACCCCTAACCCTCAATCTCTTTGTCTAATGTTGACCTCCAATTTCTCTCTCCCTCTAAACCCCTAACCCCAAATCTCTTTGTCTAACATTTACCTCCAATTTATCTCTCCCTCTATCTCCCTCTCTCTATTTATACCCTGAACCCCGAATCTCTCTCTCTCTCTAAACCCCTAACCTTATATATATCATTCTCTAAACCCCTAACATATAATCTCTATCTATGTCTCCCGCACAAAAAAACTGCTGCACTACTAGCTAAACCGCCATCCTCTTTATCTATCTATCCACACCACCACTAGACATCCATACCCCCATATGTTCTCTACCTCTATCTCTATCTCTCTCCCTAAAATACTAAACCTTAATATCTTTCTCTATATAAAATCCTAGCCCCCATTATATCTCTTTCATTAAACACCTAAGCCCCAAACTCTCTCTCTCTCTTTAATCCTTTAATGTGCAATCTCTCCATTTCTATCTATCCCTCTCTAAACTAGTAACCCCTTCTCTCTCTCTCTCTCTCTCTCTCTCTCTCTCTCTCTCTCTCTCTATTTATCTATCTATAGAACCCCAAATATTTCAATCTCTCTCTCTCTCTCTCTCTCTCTCTCTATCTATCTATCTAAACCACTATACGCCAAACTCTCTCTCTCTCTCTCTCTCCACAAACACCCACTCCTAAACCACTCATTTAAAACTTGTCTTCTATCCCTCTGTAAACCCCTAAACCATCATATTTCTCTTTAAACCACTAACCTCCAATCTCTGTCTCTCTCTAAACCTATAAACCCTAATATCTTTATCTATAAACTCATAACTCCCAATCTCTCTTTATTTAAACCCCTAACCCCCAAACTCTCTCTCTATTCCCCTAACCCATAATCTCTTTATTTCTCTCTCTCTCTAAACCCCTAAACCATGATCTCTCTCTCTCTCCAAAAACACCCACTCCTCAACTACCCCATTTCCCCTTGCATATATTTCTTTCCCCACCACCACTAATCATACATGCTTTCCTCGTGATCTTTCTGCATCTCTAAATAGCTATAAATCCCCAATAACTATCTTTCTCTCCCTCTCTCTCTCTCTCACATCAACCAACCCCCAATCTCTCACTCTCTTTACAAAACACTTAACCCCAAATCTCCATCCTTCTCTCTCTGTAAACCAATACCACCCAATCAATTTCTCTCTAACATCCAATCCCTCTCTATCTAAACCCATAACCAATAATTTATCTCTCTAAAACCGTAACACGAATATCTCTCACCCTCTTACTTGCTCTATTATACTATCTTTCTCTTTAAGTTAGTAACCAACAATCTCTCTCTCTAAACTCATAACCCCCATTATCTCTCTCTTTAAAAAAATAACCCCCAATCTCACTATCTAAACCTTTGACCTCAATATCCCTCTATTTCTCTCTCTCTCTCTCTCTATCTCATTTTCTCTCTCTAAACCCAAAACCCCAAAATTCTTTCTCTCCATCTCTCTCCCTCTTTTCCACTCTCTTTCTAAACCCCTAAAACCACGTCTCTCTCTCTCTCTAATCCCCTAACATCCATTCTATCTATCTATCTATCTATCTATCTATGTATCCCCCCTCTCTATTTATTTAACCCCCAATCTTTTGATCTCTCTCTCTAAACCCCTAATCCTGAACCTCTCTCTCTCTCTCTCTCTCTCTAAACCTCTAACTGCTAATCTCTCTCTCTAAGCCCCTAAACCCTAATCTCTCACTCTTTAAATTCCTAAGCTCTAATCCCTCTCTCTAAAAACCTTGTTAACCCAAAAAATCCCACAATGAGCTCTACACGATGTACACCACCTAAAGACATCTACGTACGACCCTCATTTGACCCCATTTGACCCCCACACCCTCAAGAAGGCTTAAAAATATGAAAAAGGGCTTAAAAACCCCNTGAAAAAGGGGATAAAACCCCTCAAAGGATATTAAAACCCCCAAAAGAGCTAAAGATTGAGTGAAAGCACCTAAAAGCCCAAAAAAGGCTAAAGCCCCAACCAGGGGCTTAAAACCCTAAAAATCTTGAGAAAAAGTATAAATAGAGGGGTGGGGGTCACTCTCAAATCACTCCTTCACTCCCAATCGTTATGCTGCCTGTGTGAGTTCCTTGAGACCATTTTCCTCTTAAGCCATTCACCCTTTCTCTCCTCCATTCCTCCATTGAGTCATAGCTCCCCATTCCTAAGAGAGGTTCTCTCCCAAGCTAGGGCATGGTGGCCCATTCCAACCAGAAGGTATACTTGTTTTGTTTTATGTCTTTGCTTTAGTATATTGTAGTTTTTCTAACAGTATTTGTTTGCAGGTTTATTGCTGAACATGTTCTTGTAGGTTTCCATTGATTTTTTGCAGGTATTTTTGTTTTCTAACAGTTGTATGCAGGGTCTTGGAGGTTAACCCTAACCTTGTGTGCAGAGGGGTGTCATTTTTCTCACTTCTGTTTTATTTCGTTTTCTGTCTATTTTTATTTCCATTCTCATAGGAACCCTACCCTTCCATCCTATAGACGGAAGGGAGTCATTCCTTCTTGTAGCAAGGGCGAAAGCCCTACTACAGATTTGGTGACCATACCAGGTCGATCCCATAGGATCCCTGGGTTTTATTTCATCATTTTATTTTTATTTGCCCTAGTTTATTTTTCTTTCAAATCTAGATTAGATCTATCTTTCCTTGCATTTCTAGTTACTGCCGAGCCTCCTCAAGGCCAAACTAAGCCCATTTGGCCATAGTACAGGTTACAGTTGGCTAGATATGAATCAAGTTCAAAAAAATTTAACCTTTCAGAGCAGGTTGCTCTTATCGGGATGAAAGGTGCGACCAAATCGCTCATCTAGGCCTGAAAGGTGTGACTAGGTTTCTCATTTAGGACTAAAAGGTGCAACTTCAACCCAGAAGCCAGAACGCTTCTGTTTGCAGTTTCTGAGTGACACCCTCTCCTGTTTTGGGGAAAATTTGGTGACCCCCTCGCCACATTTTCCCTGAAAAGAGCGATCTGTCTCTTAGATTTGGATTTTTAAAGATTAGGGATTGTTAGTGCGGCTTAGCCACATCTATCCATCACACATGTATCTATTTCCTTTCAGTACCTATTCATTTTATTACAGCATGTGTAAACCAATGTTAAATTGAATGGCTAATTCATTAATGAATCTTTTTAAATCTTGAATCAAGAAATTACTATAGGTTTCAATTCTTAAGTTGAAATTAACATCTTTCCTAGCCCTTCGTCCTCTACCCAGTCATCACCCTTAGGGGTATTCTGGGATAAGACGAAGGGTGAAGCTCATATAGTAATAGGCACTTCACCTGTCATTTTTCAAAACCACTTAAAACAAGTGAATGAAACCAAGTTTGCTCGGCAATATTTTCTTGATGAGAAGGATGGAAAAGAGCTTAACGACAACCCATGGTGATATTTTTCATAAAGTTCGCCCCTCTACCCGAGAAAGAATAAAAGTATGTAGAGGGGAATGGTCTTGGTTTGAATATGCCAAGGTGGTCCTTTTGATTTGATGGTCTACATAGTCTAAAAAAGAAGGTAAATGAGATGATGTAGACGCCCTTTCCTATACTTTAACGAGTGGGAAAGGAAGCAGCTATGCTCGGCAATATTTTCATTATTTTAGGAGTGAGAAAAGAGCTTAAAAGAAACTCTAGTATGGTCAACCAATCACGGTGGCACGGGCGGTGGCCCATGTCGGGACGGTGGACAATGGTCCAAAGGTCATCCACGTAGTATGGACGTAGTAGATGGCTCTCAAACATACCAATACATGCATTGGATAAATCGCGGCAGAGGCACTCGAGTTGTTGCAGTAGAGGCACGCAAACCAAGGTGGCTCTCGGATAGAGGTCAGGAGACTCGTGTGTGAATTGTGGTGGACGGACTTGACTACATGTGATGTGAGTGCAATTATAGAGGTAGTTATATGCCAAATAAATGCAAAAGAAATGATTTGTCTTCTGAGCAATGGTCTGAAGATCCGCATGAGGTGCGGTGGACGGAGTAGACAACTATGTGTTACAAAATAAAAATGATGTTCCTTACGGGAATTGGCCTGAGAATCCGCATGAGTAGCAGTAGGAAAGTGTGATGCAAGTACAGGTTTGTAGACACTTGTATCACCATGGTGTGGATCGTAAATCGAGGTAACTTCTGGGATGCAGTCCCACAATATGTTTGTTAAACATGAGACGATGGTCTCATCAGGAGATGGAAATTTGACATCGAAGGTGTGAGAAGTGTCTCGAACTGATTTCGGGTGACTTTGGAATAGTAGTTGATGGTGCTACCCCTGACTTGTGCTAAAAAACGTTGAAAAAGAAGAAAAGAAAATGAAGCGACTCATTGGTGATGTTAAGCATAAAATATCTTGAGGTAGATCCTGTTGCGGGGTTCTCCAAGATTTGTCCATCAGAGTCAATAAGGGTGTATGCCCCTTTTTTGAGGCAACGATGGATGACATATGGGCCATACCACATTGACTCGAAATTTCCTTTGCCCAACTTATCATTGGGTTTTTCATAGAATAGAACCATCTCTCCTTCGCTGAAGGTGTGAGGGTGGACATGGCAGTCATAGTGGGCCTTTGACTGTGTTTTCGTTGCTTCAATGGCTTGGAGGGAAGATCGACGGTCTTCTATGGTTTTCTTAAGTTGGAGGAGTCATTCTTCTAAAGGAGAAGTGTCAGGGAGGAGTTCTACCACGAGGCAGAGGGATGGGATTTGGCACTCTATAGGGAGTACTGATTCAACACCATGTACTAGGAGGAAAGGAGTGAAACCAGTTGCAGTTTTTGTGGATGTGTGATAAGCCCATAGGGCAGAGAATAACATGTGATGCCAGTTGGTTTTATGGTTTCCCACCATCCTTTGGAGCATTGTTTTGATGATTTTGTTGACTCCAACTTGGAAGTTTCCCTAAGGGTAGTAGAAAGATGAGTACTGGTGTTTTAATTTCAACATGGTTGACAGTTCATCCCATACAACATCTTGAAAGTGTGCTCCATGGTCTAAGACTAATTTTTTAGGAACACCAAATCGTGAAAAACATGGTTGAAGAAGAAGCGCACTACTGTTTCACTTTTGCAATCAAATGTGGGCATGGCCTCGGTCCACTTAGTGAAGTAATCGACTACTATAATGATGTATTTATGACCATTGGCCGAGACAGGGTTGATTGTCATGAAGTTGATTGCCCATTTGCAGAAAGACCCGACTGTGACTACGGGGTGTAACGGTGAAGGGGGGGTTCTTTCTTTTTGGGCAAAGAGCTAATAGCTCTGACAATGCTTGACTGCCTCTATGCAATTAGCAAAGATAGAAGGCTAGAAATAGTCAGCGCGTAGAATCTTCTGGGCGATTGACAAGCCTGAAAGGTGGCCACCACACGCTCCACTATGATAGTCGTTGAGGATGGTCTCGGCCTCATTATAGGTGAGGAAACAACGTAGGATGGTATCAATTCCTCGACAATACAGAACATCTCCAATCAGAAAGTGGCGAATGGCTTGATGCCAGATGCATCGCCTATCCTCACTGTTTAAGTGCACTGCAAAATTTTGTGTTTGTAAATAAAGAAGGATGTCCCCATACCGTGGGTCTTCCGTGGATATGACGAATAGGAAATCATTAGGGAGATCATCCTTGGGGGGTGATGACGCCATTAATGGGGGCATATCGGTCATGAGCATCGCCAGCATGAGTGCCTTTGTGCTTTTTGGGGAAATGAACTCTAAGTCGAATTCTTGGAGGATGACTACCCACTTAGCTGCTTGACCTTGTAGAAGGCAGTGGCTTAAGAGGTACCGCGTTGGGTTTGAATCAACCACTACACGAGTATGGTTTGCAATGATGTAGTGGTGCAACTTCTGAGCCTAGAAGATGACGGAGAGGGCCAATTTCTCCTCGGGTGAATATCATAATGGGGGTCCTATTAGCTTCTAACTGATGTAGTAAATCACGTGCTCATGGTGAGGATCGTCTTCTTGGACCAAGACTCCAGCAATGGTGTTGTCCGAGGCCAACACATAGAGAATGAAGTCTCAAGTGAAGTCTAGTGCTAAGAGTAATGGTGTAGAAGCTAGGACTTGCTTGAGTGCATCAAATGATTCTTGTGCTTGTTGATCCCAAACAAAGTGGATTTTTGTGCAGTGCAGGCGAATGGATTTGTAAGATTTTGTTACATACTCTGGTACAAAGCGGCGAAGGAAGTTGGCCTTGCCTTAGAAGCTCTGTAGTTGGTCCCGAGTTTTTGGGGAAGGAAGATCAAGGATAGCCTGAACTTTGAGGGGATTTATCGTTATCCCTTTGTGGGATATGATGAATCTGAGTAGATGGCCTACTAGGACACAGAAAACACACTTGAGGGGATTCAAGCGAATTTTGCGCTTGCGGCAACGTAAAAAGGCTTGCCACAAGTCATCTATATGTTGCGCTTGTTTTGGTGATCGAGCGGTAAGATCGTCCAGGTAGACCAAGATGATGTGAATTAGGTTGTGGAAATAGTATGTCATGGCACGCTGGAAGGTGGCTCCAACATTTTTTAGGCCAAAGGGCATGAATTGATATGTGAATGTGCCCCATAGGGTTGTGAATGCATTCTTGTAATGATCTTCTTTCCGGATCTGAATTTGGTTATATCCAGAAAATCCGTCCATGAAGGAAAAGAATTCATGTCTGGCGCATGCATCAATAATATGATTGATGAAGGGTGTTGGGAAGTTGTATTTGGGACATGCCCAATTGAGATCACAGAAGTCTATACAAACGTGGATGGTACCCTATTTTTTATTCATTGGAACATGATTAGAAACCCAAGTGGTGTAGGCAATGGGGTAAATGAAGTCGGCTGTGCGTAGCTTCTCTATCTCAGCTTTGACCGCGGCCGCTTTGGAAGGATGAATCGACCATTGCTTTTGGTGTATGGGGGCCACATCAGGCCATGTGTCGATGTGGTGTTTCACGATGGATGGATCCAACCCGAGAATTTCAATGTAAGACCAGGCAAAGATGTCGCAAAATTCTTGGAAGAGAGCTTTGTAGGCAACGACTTCTTTCGGGGAGCAGGATGCCCCCAACATGATTTCTTTAACAACCTCAGGGTTGGTTGAGATGTTGATTTTGATGGTTGGTGAGATGTTGGCCATGCTCCCTTATTCGAAGGCATTTGGTTCCAGAATGGGGTTTTTGAACCAGTCAACTTTTCCATGAATGAAATCTTTGGTTTCCATGAAAAACTAGTCAGACTGCGACACAAGTTCTTCGGGGAGGAAGAATGAGCGATGGTGCATGTCATCCCATGGGTATTCTAGGGTGGTTAAGGCTTCAAGTATCTCCTCATCATTAGGGAAGAAATGAAGAGATAGGTCTGATGGATCATCCTTGGAGGTGGAGACGAGCAGGTCGATAGAACTAGAGATCATATAAATGGACATGGTGTCCGAAGAAGGAGGTGGGGGGTGAACTTATTCGATCGGGGTGATCTCAGATTCAAGGGAATGTTGATAGAGGTCAGCTAAAGCCATTCAAAACTCAGGAAATTCTTGATAATGGTGAGAATAGTGTCCATACAGTCTGCAAAGGGCACAAGCATGGTTTGTTCTCAATGAATTGTTTCTCACTATTGGTGTGCTTAGAAGTTCAACCACGGGGAGGTTTTCGGTTGTATCCATGGCATCCAAATGTGCACAGATCATTGGAATCTTAGGGTAGTTTTGAGTCAGATGGACCTATTCTTTGCAGATGTCACAACGTGGGATCCTGTCAAGGTTCTACGATAGCTTTGGCATTCTTTCCCCTGGCCCTTTTTGGGTGGGGCGGTGCGGGTGCGGTGGTTGGTTTTGCAGGCCGAGTGGAGGATGAGACTCGACCGCAATGGGTTGCGTGGGGGTTAAGACTACCTGGGGCATTGGTGGTTGAGGTGGTGTATCAAGATACCACATGGGAATTCCCAATGTAAAGTTGGGTAGGTTTAGGGTGGCCATTACTGGCTTTCTCATGATAGCAGGTGGGGGAAAGAGGAAGGGAATTGTATGGACTAGAGAGGAGCCCAGATAACTACCTGATGGTTATATGTGGGGATGAGGTTGTGGCTGCAGCTGTGCATAATGTTGCGGCTGTAGATGATGTTGTGGCTATGGACGGTGTTGTGGTTGCAGTTGGGGTTGTGGCTATGGTTGTTTTTTGGGTGCAGCAGTGATGGATGAGATCATGCACAAGTCCGCAGTCTCGTTTGGTGTCAGTGGAGGTGACACTAAGGGGACAGGAGCCTTCATGGTGGTATCAACAAACAACCCAGGGCCCATTTTCAATAATGAGGAGGCTGGTATGTTGTCAACCATGGTGTTGATCACAGGGACAACATTGGCGCATGTGGTCATCCCTTGCGGATAAATGGTGTTAATCGTAGGGATAACGTTGGCGGGTGCCGTTAGCCCTGCGGATCATGATAAGTCAGTTGATAAACTGTCATGATTTTTCCTTTGTGGGGGAACATCATGAGATGGAAGATATTTGACACCACCGCTCTCATGGCATACATATAACTTTTTCCGATGAGAAGGTTATAGTCCAATTGAGCATTGAAAACCTCTATGTCAATCAGAACTGTCTTCCCGGCTAATGTGATGGGGACATGGGGAAGGATTCCTTGGGCTTTAGTGGGATGGCCATCATAAGCCCATAGAGTTGTGGAGGATGGTTGCAGAATTGGGGATCCAAGTTTCTGCCAGACTAGGGTATACATAATGCATGTGGATGCCACCTCATCCACTATGCACCAGTGCACGACCAAATTCCGGATAGACATTGGGATTTGAAAGGCAATGGTTGATGGCATTCGTGGTTCTCCATTCTCTGTGTTGAATGTGATCAACTTGGATTCAGAGGGGTCTATTGCCCCAAGGGCGGCTAGTAGGGATTTCCGCTACATTGGGCACATTTTTAGTACCTCAAGAGCGGACATGGCGGTAGGTGTTTGGGCCAAATCATCCATGATGTTGTAGCTGACAATAGCTCTAGCCGTGGAGTTATTGGCAATCCAGTGTATGGGGGGCAAGGTAAATGGGGTAACTAAAGAGGTGCATTGACTATTTTAGACGTAGATGTCATTGATGTGACAGCAGGTTTGGTGTTGGTTCCGTACTGATTCCGTCTGGTTTGTAGATTGACGTCTTCAGTTGTCATAGCTAGCAGGTGGTGGACACCTATTTCTACCATGGGAGGTGCCCCTAGAGCGTTGGGATTGGGTTGGGAAGGGGGTACGGTTGCCACCAATCCTTGGACTGGTAATGGGTTTTGGAGCACCATAGGAGGAGGTCCTTGTGGTGCCAGGTTGGGTTGGATTTGGTCTGTTGTGTTGGTGGCATGTTGAACCTCGTTCATAATGGCCTGCTTAGCGCGACCCATGAAGGGACAATCGAATGTGTAGTTCCCGTAGACCTCATAGAGTGTGCATGGTTGGTTTGTACGCAATGGGTGTTGCATCTTGGTGCATTTGGTCATGGAGGATTTTGGGCTGGCCAGTTTGCCGTGGCATTATTGGGAGGGTTTGGTTGTTGACCACCTCCCTGCGGTTGATTGTTTCCTTGGTTCTGGGGTTGATTATTGCTAGCTTTCCCTTGTTGATTATTGGGGGCTGGCTGGTTGGGATGGTTTTTTTTGTGCAAACACCTATCACAATGGAGCGGGTGGAGCAGGGGCGGGGGCTTGAACCGCTTGCACTGGTGGTGCATAGTAGATTTGGGTGGGTGGCGGTGCCACAAATGTGGGAATTTTCCTCATGTATTGCTATGTTGACCAAGCCAAGGCCTGAGCCTGCTGCAGTGGTGTAGGTTGTGCATAAGAATTTGTGGCTCCGGACTGGGACATCATTCTTGCATAGTCTAGAGTTTGGTTTTGGTTGGAAACACTAGCAGTGTTGCTTGATTGTGGTGGTAATGCAGGTGGTGTTGGATGGTGTTGTGGTTGGTAAGAGATCGAGCCTATGATGCCACTTGTAGCATGGGATACCCCCAGTGCATCCTGGTAGGAGGTGCCTATGCAGGGGGCATGTAGAATGACGGTGTAAAGGTATCCAAACTGTGCATAGATCAAATCAAATGATTGGTCTTTCAAGATGGATTCCTCTTCGTATTGGGGATGTTTGGATGCAACGTCCTTTGCTATCGGTGGAAGTAAGGTTTTAAGGAACTAATCTAGGAACAGCCTATCATCAAGTTGGATCTTACACAAACTATGGCATCCCCACCACTCATGAATGTGGTCAGTTATGTGGGTCACAGTATTTTGGAGGAAATATAACAAGATCTTCACCCCTTCGTCATATTTGATGGGGAGTTAGAAATATTGCAGAAACATGAAAGCCAAGGAATTGAAATCTGGGTACTTAGCTTATGGTAGCTCAATGTACCACTTGGCTGCAGCACCTATGAGGGTGCATTGGAATAGTCTTATCCTGATCGAATCATCTACGATGTTGTTTGATGAGCACCATAGATGAAACGTCATGATGTAGTTTTGGGGGCACTCCCCTGCCTTCCCTTCAAACTTGGGAATGTCTGAGGGAAGTTTGGTTGGCATGGGAGGCCAAAAGGTTTGATGGCAGATAGGGTCATTTGTTAACTGAGCCAAATCAGGCAAGTTGAGACGTGCCATGAAAGGAAGGCTTGACCCTAGGTTGATGTGAGATGGGGCAGCCACGGTGGTGGGGTTTACAGGTGCATAATGCACCTACATAGCTGGGGGTACTTGTGGCACCATTGTGGATGGGACAGTGTACCCAAGTGTGGTGGGAGGGATAGTGTGGGTGGAAGGGCCACTACCCCCATGTATGACAGGAGGGGCAGTGTAGGTGGAAGGGCTATTGCCCCCTTGTGTTGCAGGTGGGATAGATTGACTAGTCAATATGGGTGGTGGCAACTGACTTATGACAGTTTGCATAACTACGCTAAGGCCACCTGTAGGGTTGTTGGTGATAGTTTGTGGTGTGGACATGGGTCCACTAGCAATTTCTATGCCAAAAAATGGATCCAGGTTTGCACCAACCGTGGGGCTTGATGGTGCAGTGTGCAGATCTGGTTCAGACTTATATGGGTCTAAATCTAAATCAAAGGCTATGTGGCCTTCTGATGGTGTGGGAGGTTGTCGAGAATGTCGATTTAATGACCCGAACTGTGGTGGTTTGCCTCTTAGGCATGAGGAAGAGCATGAGGGATCAATCGTGTCAAATTTGTATGTCAAACTGGTGGTAATGATTTTTGGACCCCAGTTTCAATGGCTTCCTATTGGCTACAGGTGGTCACTCAGCCACCAAGACTACTAGAAGACAACGCTTGGATTTTTCCTCACGGGAGTGCTACTCAATTGATGGGGGTCGTTGCCCGTTTCACTTGGCAATTCCTCTCAGTGGCTAGCTACTTTGGGGTTCCCGTGGTACTCATCACAATGAGTTTCTGGGCTAAGCCCAAGTACTTCCCATGGTTAAGGTAGTCAGGGACTTATGTCCTTAAAGACTACAAATTTTTAACTTAGTGTAAATTGTAAATTTTACTGGCTCACTCAGCATCATGAACTGAGTTGGGTTGATTTATATGGTATGGTGTGTATGCCTTTTGTTTTTCTGTTATATCCAGTGGCTGCTTAAATGGTTTATGAATATTCTGCAGAGTTCATAACATTATGTAAATCAGAAATTTTTTTAGACATATACCATTTGTAATCCTGAATCGTGATAGCCTGACTAGGTGACTACCTTACACCTATATTTCTCTTCAGCCAGGAGAAGGTGCTCGATTCTCAACACAATGGGACTAAGTCCATCCATAGATCCATAGGTCACCCTCTGGATGTAAGGTTGGTCAACAAGGAGGATGTTGAGCGTCGTGAGAAGCCCTCCTTCTCTACCCCCTCTACCTTCCAAGTCACCCATTTTTAGTGGCTTCGAAAAATATTAGGTGAAGTTCCTATTACTATATGAGCTTCGCCCTTCTTCTTATCCCATAATACCCCGAAGGGTGATGACTGGGTAGAGGAGGAAGGGTTAGGAAAGATGTTGATTTTAAGTATGTTTTAATCAAACTATGTGCATTAACCCATTAAGTATTGATTTACACTTTGATTTACCCTTTGATTTAATTAATCTTTGTTATGTAAATGAAATGGACATAAACAGAAATAAACACAGTTTGGATGGAAAGAGGTGGCTGAGCCGCACTAACAGTCCCAATAAAAGCAAACAGTGAAGCCCAAGAATGGGTCGCGCACTTGTAAAGGTCTTGTTTTTGCGAAGTGGATTGTGATCAAATCATGAGGAATTACCTCAAACGGTTGAAAACCCACTTCAGAAACGGGCCTTTTTACCCTTTATTGCAAGAAAATTTGCAAATGGATCAACTATTTGGGTAGAAAACGAGCCCAAACATAGGTGAATTTTCAGAAATTTGGTTCATCCGTTTTTTCATAGTTGAGTGATTTGTAAATCATAGAATGGCCAACAGTAACTGGTACTGTGGCCAAATGGGATCGGATTGGCCTTGAGGAGGCACAACAGTAACTAGAAATGCAAATAAATAGAGATATAAGCTAGATTTTAACAGAAAACTAAACTAGGGGAAAAACTGAACTAAAAATTGAAATTTTGAAAAAATAAACCCAGGGATCCTGTGGGATTGACCTGGTATGGTCGCCAGTTCTGTAGCGGGGATTTCTCCCTTGCTACAGGGCAGGAATGGATACCTTCCATATATAAGATGAAAGGATAGGTTCCTGGTGGTGAATGCAGAAAATAAAAGCAGAAATGAAATAGAACAGAAATGAAGAACATCAAAGAAAGAACCCCTATGCAAACAAGGCTAGGGTTTAGCTCCAATACCCTGCAAGAACATGTTAGAAAAACCTGCAAAAAAAATTGGAAACCTACAAGCAAATATGGGTTAGATAAAACTAAATAAACAAATCAAAATAAACATTATACCTTCATTTGGTGGAATGAGCCACCATGCCCTAGCTGGGAGAAGCACCTCTCTCTGTTGGCAATGGGGGAGCTGTGGTTCAATGGGAGGAACGATGAGAGGGAGGGTGGGTGGCTTGAGAGACAAAGGGTCTCAAGGCATCCACTCAGGAAGCATAACAATATGCAAGGGAGAAGTGATTTGAGAGTGACCCCCACCCCTCTATTTATACTTTTTCTCAAGACTTTTAGGGTTTTAAGCCCCTGTTTGGGGCTTTTAGCCCTTTTTTTGATTTTTAACCCATTTAGCTCAATCTTTAGCTCTGTTGGGGGTATTAAGCTCCTTTTATGGGTTTTAGCCCCTTTTTCAAGGTTTTATCCCCTATGAGAGCTATTTTGTCTCTTTTTAGGGGTATTTAAGTCATTTTGCACAGTTTTAAGCCTTTTTGAGGGTGTGGGGGTCAAATGTGGTCAAATGAGGGTTGTGCATGGGTGTCATTCAGTGGTGTAGGCCATGTAGAGCTGAGTGAAGGATTTTTTGGGTTAAAAAACCCTACCACCATTGATGCCCCATCTCACATCAACCTTGGGTCAAACCTTCCTTTCATGGCATGTCTCAACTTGCCTGACTTGGCTTGGTTAATAAATGATCCTATTCACCATCAAACATTTTGGCCTCCCATGCCAACCAAACTTCCCTCAGACATTCCCAAGTTCAAAGGGAAGGCAGGGGAGTGCCCCAAAAACCACATCATGACATTTCACCTATGGTGCTGATCAAACAATATTGTAGATGATTTGATTAGGCTCAAACTGTTCCAATGCACCCTCATAGGTGCTACATCCAAGTGGCACATTGAGCTACCACAAGACAAGTACCCAAATTTTAACTCCTTGGATTTCATGTTCCTACAATATTTCCAACTCCCCGTTAGACATGACGAAGGGGTGGAGATATTTATATCTTGCCACCAGAATACTCAACCCACATAACTGACCACATCCATGAGTGGCGGTGACATCGTAGTTTGTGCAAGATTCATCTTGATGATAGGATCTTCCTGGATTGGTTCCTAAAAACTTTGCTACCACCTATAGCAAAGGACATTGCATCTGAACATCCCTAGTTTGAAGAGGAGGCCATCTTGAAATCCCAACAGTTTGATCTGATCTATGCATAGTCCAAATACCTTTACACTGTCATTCCATACGCTCCTCGTGTAGGCACCTCCTACCGGGATGCACCAGGGGCATCCCATGCCGCAGATGGAATCATAGGTTATGTCTCCCACCAACCATAGCACCATCCAACACCACCTGCAATACCACCACAACCAAGCAACACCCCTAGTGTTTCCTACTAAAACCAAACTCTAGACTATGCAAGAATGATGTCCTAGTCCAGAGCCACAACTTCTTATGCACAACCTGTGCCACCGCAGTAGGCCCAAGCATTAGCTTGGCCAACACAACAATACACGGGAAAAATTCCCACATTTGTGGCACTGGAACCCACCCAAGTCTACTATGCACCATTGGTGCAAGCTGGTCAAGCCCCCACCCCTGCTCCATTGGGACAGGTGTTTGTACAGCAAAACCATCCCAACCAGCTAGCCCCTAATAACCAACAAGGGCAAGATAGGAATAACTGACCCCAGAAACAACACAACAATCAACCACACAGAGGTGGCCAACAACCGAATCCTCCCAACAATGCCCCGGCGAACCAGCCAGCCCAAAATCCTCAACGACCAAATGCACCAAGACACAATTCTTCGTTGCATACAAACCAACCATGCACATTATGTGAGGTATACGGGAACTACACATATGAGTGTCCCTTCATGGGTCGCACCAAGTAGGCCATTAGGAATGAGATTCAACATGCCACCAATACAACAGACCAAGCCCAACCCAACCTGGCGCCACCAGGACCTCCTCCTATGGTGCTCCAAAACCCATTACCAGTCCAAGGACTAGTGGCAACTGCACCTCCTCCCAAAACCCAATCCCAAGACCCCGAGGGCACCTCCGATGGAATAAACAGGTGTTCACCACCTGCTAGCTATGACAACCGAAGAGGTCAATTTATAGACCAGACGAAATCAGTATGGAATCAACACCGAACCAGCTGAAAAATCAGTGGCATATACGTCTAAAACAACCAATACACCTCTTCAGTTACCCCCTTTCCTACACCCCCCCATACACCGAGTTGCCAAAAATTCCATGACTAGAGCTGCTGTTAGCTACATCATCGTGGATTATTTGGCCCAAACACCTACCACCATGTCTGCCCTTAAGGTACTCAAAACTTTCTCAATGCAGCGAAAAGCATTACTAGCCGCCCTTAGTGCTATAGACCCCTCTAAATCCAAGTTAATCACATTCAACATGGAGAATGGAGAACCGCGGATGCCATCAACCATTTCCTTCCCAATCCCGGTGTCTATCCAGAATTTGGTCATGCATCTGTGCATAGTGGATGAGGGGGAATCCACGTGCATTATTTCTACCCTAGTTTGGAAAAAACTTGGATCCCCAATTCTGTAACCATCATTTATAACTCTACGGGATTATGATGGCCATCCCACTAAATCCCAAGGAATCCTCGCCCATGTCACCATCACATTAGCCGAGAAAACGGTACTGATTGACATAGAGGTTGTCAATGCTCAATTGGACTATAACCTTCTCCTCGAAAGAAGTTATATGTATGCCATGAGAGCCATAGCATCAACTGTTTTTTGTCTCATGATGTTCCTCCATGAAGGAAAAATCATGACAGTTGACCAACTAACTTATCATGATCTGCAAGGGCTAATGACACCCGCCAACGTTATCCCTATGATCAACACCATTGATCCACAAGGGCCAACCACACCCACCAGTATTATCCCTACAGTCAACACCATCATTGACAACATACCAGCCTCCCCATTGTTGAATGTGCGCCCTCGGTTGTTTGCTGATACCACCATGATTACTTCTTTCCCCTTAGTGTCACCACCATCGACACCAAATGAGATTAAAGATTTGTGCATGCTCTCATCCAACACTGCTGCACCCAAACATCAACCATAGCTGCATCCCCAACCATAACCACAACACCATCCACAGTCGGAACATCATCAACATCCGCAACATTATGTGCAGGTGCCACCACAACCTCATCCCCACATGCAACCATTAGGGAGTTATCTAGGCTCCTCCCTAGTCCACACAATTACCTTCCTCTTTCCCTCTCTTGGTGTATGAGCAAGCCAGTAATGGCTACCTTAAAATTACCCAATTTTACATTCGGAATTCCCGTGTGGTACCTTGATCCACCGACCCAACCAGAAATGCCCCAGGTAGTCTTAACCCCTATGCAACCCATTGTAGTCAAATCTCATCCTCCACCCAACCCACAAAAACCAACCACCACACCCACACCCACACCGCCCCACCCAAAAAGGCCCAGGGGAAAAAACATGAAAGCTACCGCTAAACCTCGACAAATCCTGCCTTGCATCGTCTGCGAAGAATAGGACCTTCCAACTCAAAATTGCCCTGAGATTCCCATAATTCGCACGCATTTGGATGCCATGGATACAATGAAAAACCTTCCCATGGTTGAACTCCCAAGTAGGCCAATAGTGAGAAATAAGTCATTGAGAACAAACCATGCTTGTGCCCTCTATGGATTATATGGACACTATTGTCACCACTGCTAGGACTTGTTCGAGTTCAGAATAGTTCTAGCCAACCTTCGACAACATTCCCTTGAATCTAAGATCACTCTGATCGAAGAAGTCCATCCCCCACCTCCTTCTTCAGACACCATGTCCATTTACATGATGTCCATTTCTACAGACCCTCTTGTCTCCACTATAGTGAGGATTTCTCCTCACTGTAGGAGCAGGAATGGCTCCCTTGTGCCTATAGGGCACAAGGGTAGGTTCCTACTATTGGGAAACAAGAAAAACAAAATGGAAATGCAAGTAAACTAAACAATAAATTAAACTAAGCTAATCTAGTGATAGAAACCAGAACTAAACTAAATCATAAGCAAGAATAGAAAGAAGAAGTGGAAGCTTTGTGAACCCCTTTGCAGAAAACGGGTTAGGGTTCTGCCTCCTTAAACCCTGTAAAACAAACCTAAGCTACAATGGAGAAACCTGTAAATAATGTTAAATAAAAACTGCAAGAAGCAATAGTTAGAAGTCAAAGCAATCTAAATAGCTAAGAAACAAACACAAAAAACACAAATATACCTTCTCTTAGTGGGTAATGTGCCACCATGCCCTAGCTCCTGGAAGCCTCTCTCTCTTTGTTGGGGGAGCAATGGCTCAAATGGGAATGGATGTGGAGGAGAGGGAATGTGGGTGGTTTGAGAGGCAAAGGTCTCAAAGCATCCATGGGCAGCATAACAATAGGCAAGGGAGAAGAGTTTTGAGAGTGACCCCCCCACCCTCCTTTTATAGCTTTTCCAAGGGGTTTTAGGGTTTTAAGCCCTTGGTAAGGGTTTTAGCCCCTTTTTTGGGCCTTTAGTCCCTTCCGCCCTAATTTTAGCTCCTTTTAGGGTTTTAGCCCCTCTTTTCAGGCTTTAGCTCCTAAGGGGCTATTTTGGGCTCTTTTTTGGGGGTTTTAGCCATTTTCTTCATCCTTAGGCTCTTTTGGAGGTGTGGGGGTCTAATGGAAGGTCTGATGGAGTGATATGGGGGTTGTGAGATGGTATCCTTGGGTGGTGTAGGCCATTGAGAGCTAAGTGAGGGATTTTTGGGTTAACAAATTTCCCCCTAATGTGTGAGGATAGGAGCTCAACGTATGGCCGACGAACATCATAGGATTTGCTGTGTAGAGGTGGTGCTTCCGGGGCTGGGGCATGGTGGATTTTGGTTTTTGTATTAATTTAGTTCCCATAAATGGGTGAGATAAAAATGTGTGACATGTATATGGACGAAGCAGGCATCCCCATGCTCGTGACAATGTCAAAAGAATAATTTGATCTATGCTCTAAAATATGAGAGTCGATCATATACAACCGATGTTACAATGATGGTTGCCTCCATGTGAGGCTGAATACAATGCTGATCTGGTACATTGGACACATTGAATTCTCATGGAATGCTATATCTTCATGACTGATGGTCTGTTGGATCTGGAACGGTACATAGCTGTATGGACTTGTTCATTGAGATTCAAAGTCTGTGGTACAAGTATGCTACATCAATCATAAAGGTATATCGAAGCACTGCTGGGGATTCTGATCACTATCTCCAACGCAACTCGGAAATCTCAAGGGACATAACCTATTTAGGTCCCTCGAGTGGACTCACCAATTTGCTAGAGTCAGGTGACATCTGAGGTCTTCAACCAATTATTGTGTGGAACAAACCCTGTACAAATCTCAACGGTGTGATGATGGAGTTGAAGTTGAGCACATGAGAAACAACCATCCTAAGAGGCATTAAGGACTCCTCTCAAGTGGTTGAACGAACTCGTAAATTATGTTAATGAAACCAAGTTACAGGGACCTCTAGGTCTATCCACTGGAATATGTGTGTTGGCGTCGACATAGGGAGACCTCGGCCCCTAGCCAAGGAAATGATGTTTCCTTGACCAGGAGTGCGAGGGAGAAAACCGAAAGGTGTGAAGCAATCTATAGACTGACAATGTGAATTGGGTGGGGAAGGGGAGGGAAGTGAAAGAACTGAATAGGGGCAAGGGGGGAGTGGGAGACTCAAACTTCCTTTGTTCAGAGTATGACGGCAGGGCAGACTAGGAAGCAAATCAAACTAACTCAAGGGAATGGGATCATAGCTGTAATACCAGGAATGTCACTGCAGATGGGAAATACTTGGAGGAGGTGGACGCTTTTGATATTGATGGGATCCAAGGAAGACACATTGCAGAGTACTCTGAACAAAGGTGACCTAGTGTGGAGATGCTGCCAAACTATTTTCTGTCGGGTGGTGTCTATGGACACCATTATGGTACGATTTCATGGATTTTTGGCGAGCCAGAGAAGGTAAATGCTCGAAGGTGCTTTCAATTTTAGAGAGTCTGAAAGCACGAAGAAGACTCCAATGGGGGGTATTTTTCGTTGGTAGTCTCTTGTACCCAAAAAAGGATAAAAGTATACATAGGAGAGCTCACCCATCCTGGAGGGGATGAGAGACTTCTTTACCGTTGGTAGTCCAATCAGGTCGGAAAAGGTTAAACCTATACTAATTGGATGGTCATTCAAATACTTTTACAAGCATGAATGAAACCAAGTTTGCTTGGAAATCTTTTCTTGTTGAGATGGCTGAAAAAGAGCTTAATGACAACCGGTGGTGAGCTTTTTCATAAAGTGTGGTCCCTATACCTGAGAAAGCATAAAAGTATGCCAAGGAGGTCCTTTTAATTTGATGGTCTACATGATCTGCAAAAGGAGGTAAACAAGATGATGTAGATGCCCTTTCCTATACTTTAGCGAACAGGAAAGGAAGTAGCTACGCTCAAGGATCTTTTCATTGTTTTAAGGAGTCAGAAAATAGCTTAAACGAAACTCCAATGTGGTTAACTAACTGTGGTGGAATAAGAGGTGCCCCATGTCGGGATGGTGGAAAGAGGTCCTAAGGTCATCCACATAGTATGGATGGAGCAGAAGGCTCTCAGACATAACAATACATGCATGGGATAGATCGCGGCAGAGGCCTGTGAGTCAGTGCGGCAGAGGCATGCAAACTGAGGTGGCTCTCGAACAGAGGTCAAGAGAGCATGTGTGTGTGTTGTGGTGGATGAACTTGACCACATACAATGTGAGTACAAGTTCGGAGGCATTTATATGCCAAATC
This sequence comes from Pseudotsuga menziesii, assembly GCA_001517045.1. Classification (NCBI taxonomy): domain Eukaryota; kingdom Viridiplantae; phylum Streptophyta; class Pinopsida; order Pinales; family Pinaceae; genus Pseudotsuga; species Pseudotsuga menziesii. Next base: position 27,980 of record LPNX010276179.1, read on the forward strand.
CGTGTAAGAAAAATAAATTGTTTTGTGGACAGTGGTCCAGAGGTCCGCGTAAGGTGCGGTGAATGGAAAAGACAACAATGTGTTAAAAATGCAAAATAAAAGATAAAATTATAGTCCTTAATGGGAAGCGGCCCGAAGACTCGCATGATTTGCGATCGGGAAGTGTGATGCAAGTACTGGTCCATAGACACTCGCATCGTCATGTCATGGCTCATAAATCGAGGTGACATATGGGAAATGGTCCCGAAATTGATTAATTAAACATGAGACAATGGTCTCATCAGGAAATGAAAATTTGAGCCCCGAGATGTGAGAGGTGTCTCGAACTAGTTTCAGGTGACTTTGGATTATCAGTTGATGGTGTTGCCCCTGATTTGTGCTGAAAAACATTGAAAAACAAGAAAAATAAAATAAAGCAACTCATTGGTGATGTTTAAGCGTAAAATTTCTTGAAGTAGACCCCATTGCGGGGTTTTTCCAAGAGTTGTCCATCAGAGTCAACGAAGTGGTATGCCCCCTTGCCAAGACGGAGGTCATTGGCAAGGCGAGGTGATGGAATTTGGTGTTTTATGGGAAGAACCAGTTCCACGCTATGGTTTAAAGGGAATGGGGTAAAACTGAAGGTAGTTTTACATATATATCCATCATCACATAAGTGGTGCCAGGATAGATCAGGTGGATATTCCATGGCTGATGAGACAGAAGGGAAATAGGTGCTAGAGATCATGTAAATGGTACCAGTTGTGGTTTTGGTGGCCTTGCTCCCAGTCTCTGTTGGAGGAAGAGGGGTAGGCCTGGAGACGAGAGGATTATTTGATGGACTTGGAGGTAGGTGCAACATCATCTCAATTGGATGGACATGAGTCAACACATTCTGGGTCCTTAGAGGTAGGGTAGGTGGTTCAAGGTACCACAGGGGATCTCCTAGAGTGAAATCTTGTAAATTGCAGGCTGCCAAGATAGAATTACTGACGATCTCAGATGGTAGGAAAAGGAAAGGGAAAAGGAAAAGAAAAAGAAAAAGGATCATGTTGATTGGGAATGAACCCCATTGTTTCCCTGGTAACTGAGGTTGAGGTTGCAATTGAGGTTCCAGTGGTGGCTGGGAAAACAATAGAAGAGAGAGGTCTGATGGACTATTGGTGGTGGTGGAGACAAGAGGGTTTGCAGAACTAGACATCATGTAGATGGACATGGTGTCTAAAGAAGGAGGTGGGGGGTGAACTTCTTCGATCAGAATTATCTCAGACTCAAGGGAATGTTGACGGAGGTCAGCTAGAGCCATTTGCAATTTGGGTAAGTCTTGGCAATGGTGGGAGTAATGTCCATAAAAGTCGCAGAGGGCACAAGCATGGTTTGTTCTCAATTCCTTGTTCCTAACTATTGGGTGGTTGGGAGTTCAGCCATGGGGATGTTTTCATTTGTATCCATGGCATATAGACATGCATGGATCATTGGGATTTTAGGGAAATTCTAAGTTGGATGGCCCTAATGTTCACAGATGGCACAAGGTGGGACTTGCCATGGTTCTGTGGTGGCTTTGGTTTTTTTTCCCATAGCCCTTTTGGGTTGGGGTAGTGCGGGTGTAGGTGCAGCAGTTGGCTTGTGTGAACCAGGTGGAGGGTGAGACTCAACCACGATAGGTTGCACTGGGGTTAAAACAACCTGGGGCATTGCTGGTTGAGCTAGTGGATCTAAATACCACACCAGGATCACCAACATAAAGTTTGGTAGGCTTAAGGTGGCCATGACCAGCTTGCTCATGACACCAGGTGGGGGAAAGAGGAAGGGAATTGTATGGACTGGAGATGAGCCCACATAACTCCCAGCTGGTTACATGTGGGGGTGAGGTTGTAGTTGCGAATGCATGTAATGTTGCTGCTGCGGGTATTGTTGTGGCTCCTATTGGCATTGTGGTCGCGAACGATGTTGTGGTTGTGGTTGGGGCTTCGGTTGCAATTGTTGTTTGGGTGCAGCGGTGCTTGATGAGGCCATGCACAAGTCCATAGTTTGCTTTTGTGTCAGTGGTGGTGACACCAATGGGAAATGAGCCATCATGGTGGGATCGGTAAACAACCCAAGGCCCACATTCAACGGCGGGGAGGCTGGTGTGTTTTCAACCACAGTGTTGATTGCAGGGATGACGATAGCATGTGCGGTCACCCCTTGCGGCTCAATGGTGGTGATGGTAGGGATAATGTTGGTAGGAATTGTTAACCCTTATAGATCATGGTAGGTGAGCTGGTCAACCATCACAATCTTCACTTCATGGGGGAACATCATGAGGCAGAAGACAGTTGATGTGACGACTCGCATGGCATACATGTAACTCCTTCCGAGGAGGATGTTGTAGTCTAGTTGAGTGTTGAAAACTTCAATGTCAATCGGGACTGTCTTCCTGACTAACGTGATGGGGACATGGGGGAGAATTGCTTGGGATTTAGTGGGGTGTCCATCATAAGCCTGCAAAGTCATGGAGGACGGTTGAAGAATTGGTGATCCAAGATTTTGCCAAAGAAAGGTAGACATGATACACGTGGATGCCCCCTCATCCACTATGCATCGGTGCACAACCAAGTTTCGGATGGACACTGAGATTTGGAAGGAAATAGTGGAGGGCTTGTGCAGCTCTCCATTCTCTGTGTCAAATGTGATTAACTTGGAGTCGGAGGGGTCTACAACCCCTAGGGTAGCTAGTAAGGCTTTCTGCTACGTTGGGCACATTTTAAGTACCTCAAGAGTGGACATGGCAGTTGGCGTTTGGGCCAAATCATCCATAATGCTATAGTTGACTGCAGCTCTAGCTATGGCATGGAAATGGGGGTAGCTAAAGAGGTAAGTTGACTGTTTTAGATGTGGATACTGTTGATGAGTCAACAGGTTCAGTGGTGGTACAATACTTATTTTGTCTACTTTGCAAGTTGACCTTTTCAGTCATCATGGCTAGCAGGTGGTGAACACCTGTTTTGGCCATGGGTGGTGCCCCCATAGCATTGGGATTGGCTTGGGGAGGGGGTGCGGTTGTTACCAGTCCTTGGATTGGCAGTGGGTTTTGAAGCACCATAGGAGGAGGCCCTTGAGGTGTCAAGTTGGGTGGTGCTTGGTTTGCAGCATTGGCAGCCTGTTGAGCCTTGTTTCGAATGGCCTACTTCACATGACCCATGAAGGGACACTTGGATGTGTAGTTCCCATAGACCTCATAGAGTGTGCATGATTGGTTTATGCGCAACAGAGTGTTAAGTCTTGGTGCATTTGGTCATGGGGGGTTCTGGGATGACCTGTTTGCCACGAAATTGTTGGGAGGATTCGGTTGTTGACTGCCTCCCTATGGTTGGTTATTTCCTTGGTTGCGGGGCCAATTATTCCTAGCTTTCCCTTGTTGATTGTTGGGGGCAGGCTGGTTGGGACGGTTTTGCTATGCAAACACCTATCCCAATGGAGTAGGAGGAGTGGGGGCGAGGGCTTGAACTAGTTGCACTAGCGGTGCATAGTAGATAAGTGGAGGTGGTGGTGCCACAAATGTGGGTATTTTCCCCACATACTGTTGTGTTGGCCAAGTCATGGCCTGATCCTGCTGCAGTGGCGCAGGTTGTGCATAGGAAGTTGTAGCTTCAGACTGAGACATCATTCTAGCATAGTCTAGAGCTTGGTTTTGGTAAGCAACATTAGCGGTGTTGCTTAGTTGTGGTGTAACAACAGGCGGTGTCGGTCGAGGCTGTTTTTGTTGGGATACTGACCCTATGATGCCATCTGCAGCATGGGATTCCCTCGATGCATCGTGGTAGGAGGTATTTGGATGAGGAGCATCTGGAATGACGGTGTATAGGTATCCAGAATAGGCATAAATGAGATCAAATTGTTGGGCCTTCAGTGTGGCCTCTTCTTCAGATTGGGGATGTTTAGATGCGACGTCCTTTGCAATGGGTGGGAGCAAAGTCTTAAGGAACCAATCCAAGAAGATCCTGTCGTCTAGTTGGATTTTGCATAAGCTACGGCATTGCCTCCACTCATGGATATGGTCAGTTATGTGAGTGGTGGTGCTTTGGAAACAGGATAACGGGATCTCCACCCCCTCGTCATATCTGACATGGAGTTGGAAATACTATAGGAACATGAAGGCTAGGGAGTTGAAGTCCAGATACTTGGCTTGCAGTAGCTTAATGTACCATTTGGCTGCACCACCTGTAACAGTGTGCTGGAATAGCCTCAGCCTGATGGAGTCATCTACAATGCTGTTGGATGAGCACCATAGATGGAATGTCATTATGTGGTTTTGGGGACATTCCTTGGATTTTCCTTCAAACTTGGGGATGTCTGATGGCAGCTTAGTTGGCATAGGTGGCCAAAACGCTTGGTGGTCGATGGGGTTGTTTGTTAATCTAGCCAAATCAGGCAAGTTCAGATGAGCCATGAAGGGCAAATTTGATCCCAAGTTAATGTGGGATGGGGCTACAATAGAGCTGGGGTTTGAAGGTGCATAGTGCATCTGAACAGCTGGGGGGGCTTGTGGTGGCCCCATTGTGGATGGGCCAATGCCCCCAAGTGCTGTGTGGGGGGCGGTATGGGTGGTAGGGTCATTGCACCCATGTATGGCCATAGGGGCAATGTAGGTGGCTGGTGCATTTCCCCCCTGTGTGGCAGGAGGGGCAGTGTGTGTGGAGGGGCCACTACCCCCGCATGTTACCACTGGTCCAGCTTGGCTGGTCACTATGGGTGGTGGCAGTTGGCTAATGATAGTCTGCATGACTGTGCTTGGGCCACTTGCCAAGTTGTGGGTGACAGGTTGTGATGTGGACATGGGTCCACTTGCTAAGGTTAGGCTGAAAAATGGATCTAAGTTTGCACTAGCCATGGGGCTTGATGGTGCAGTGTGGAGGTCTGGTTCAGACTAATATGAGTCTGAATTAGGATTAGAGGTGATGTGGCCCTCTGATGGTGTGGGATATTGCTGAGAACAGCTTCGATGGTGCCGATCAAGTGTTCCAAATGGTGGTGGTTCACCTCTTAGGCGTGAGGAAGATTGTGGAGGATCAATTGTGTTCACTTTTGTGTATGCAACTGGTGGGTATGAGATTTGGACCCCAATTTCAATAGCTTCCTATTGGCGGAAGGTGGTCTCTCGGACACCAAGACTGCCAAAAGACAGCGCTTGGCTTGTTCCTCACATGTGCTTCTACTCAATCGGAAGGGGTCATTGCCCGTTTCGCTTGGCAATTCCTTTCAGCGGCCAGCTACTTTGGGGTTCCTGTGGTACTCCTCACAATGAGTTTCTGGGAAAAGTCCAAGTACTTCCCACAGTTGAAGCAGTCAGGGACTTATGTCCTCAAAGACTGCAAAATTGATTGAACTTAGTGTAAATTTGGTAAATTTTAAGGCTTACTCAGCGTCATGAACTAAGTTGGGTTAATTATTCGGTATGGTGTGTTGGTTTGCTTGTTTTTTCTGGTATTTGGTTGCTACAATATGGTTTATGAATTCATCATGGTATATTTCATGTCATGGTTTTATATGCAAGCATAAACAAAAAGTTGTAAGCAAGTACAGTGATTAACCCTGAATGTTTGTTGGCCTAACTAGATGTATACCTCATAGTAATATTCTTCTTCAACCAAGAGAAGGTGCTAGGCTCTCAATGAAATGGGACTAAGCCCATCCGTAGATCCTCAGGTCACCTCCCAGATGCTAAGTTGGTCAATAGGGAGGACGCTTAGCGTCGTGAGAAGCCCTCCTTCTCTATCCCCTCTACCTTCCAGGTCACCCGGTTTTAGTGGTTTGGGAAAATATCATGGAGTGCCTAAATCTATACGAGCTTTCCCTTTGTCATATCCCAGAAGACCCCGGAGGGTGATGACTAGGTAGAGGAGGAAGGGGGAAGCAAGATGGTTATTTTTAAGTTATTTTTAGTTAGACTAGTTCATTTTATTAAACCTTAATGGTTCATTTAACATTTACACATTGTTCATGAAATTATTTGCAAAAAATACAAACTGAAACTAAAAATGACCTGCAATGGTGGACAGAGGCGGCTGGGCCACACTAACAGTCCTCTAAAACTGAAAATTACTGTCTATTAATCTTAAATTCAACTTCTATGTGATAGGCCCCACATTTCTGACCAAATCTAGCGAGGGGGCCACGATATTTTTTTAAAAATGAGCGGGGGGCACACAGAATGCAAAAACAGCCACAACCTGAGTTTCTTGGGCTGAAGTCATGCTTATTGGGGGATTAAGTGCAACTTGGGCACACCTGTTTGCTCATTAAGAGTGCCCCAGTCTCACCTTTTTCCCCAATAAGAGTGCCCTGCTTTGGAATGGGGTTTTTTGGTGAGACAAAGTCAGATCTGGCCGACAGTAACTAGTACTGGGGTCAGTCTGACTCAGTTTGGCCTAGTAGAGGCTTCGACAGTGGTTAAAACTGGAAATAAACTGGATTTAAGACAAATTTAACATAAGATTCTTGAAAAACTACGGCAAAAATTTTAAAAACTTAAAAATGAAAATTTTGGACCAGGGATCCTATGGGATCAACCTGGTATGGTCGCCAAAGCTATAGTAAGAATTTATGCTCATTGCAGGAGCAAGAATGACTCTCTTATGCCTATAGGGAACAAGGGTAGGTTCCTACTGTTGGAAAATAGGAAAAATGAAATGGAAATGCAAGTAAACTAAATAGTAAATTAAACTAAGCTAATCTAGTGAGAGAAAATAGAACAAATAAATCATAAGCAAGAGTAGAAAGAAGAAGTGGAAGCTTTGTGAACCCCTCTGCAAAAAATGGGTTAGGGTTCCACCTCCTTAAACCCTACAAAACAAACCTAAGCTACAATGGGGAAACCTGCAAACAATGTTAAATAAAACCTGCACAAAATAATGGTTAGAAGTCAAAGCAATATAAATAGCTACGAAACAAGAACAAATATGCCTTCTCTTAGTGGGTAATGGGCCACCATGCCCTAGCTCCTGGAAGCCTCTCTCTCTTGGTTGGGGGAGCAATGGCTCAAATGAGAATGGATGTGGAGGAGAGGGAATGTGGGTGGTTTGAGAGGCAAAGGTCTCAAAGAATCCATGGGTATCATAACAATACGCAAGGGAGAAGTGTTTTAAGAGTGACCCCCCACCCTCCTTTTATAGATTTTTCAAGGGGTTTTAGGGTTTTAAGCCCTTGGTTAGGGATTTAGCACCTTTTCTGGGCCTTTAGCCCATTTCACCCTAACTTTAGCCCCTTTTAGGGTTTTAGCCCCTTTTTTAGGGCTTTAGCTCCGAGGGGGCTATTTTGGGCTCTTTTTGGGGGGTTTTATCCCTTTTCTTCGTCCTTGGGATTTTTTGGAGGTGTGGGGGTCTAATGGAAGGTCTGATGGCATGATATGGGGGTTGTGAGATGGTTTCCTTGGGTGGTGTAGGCCATTGAGAGCTAAGTGGGGGATTTTTGGGTTAACATCCACCATGAATGACGGTCCATCAGAACTTGTCTCTTCATTTCTTCTGCAACGATGAGGAGATACTTGAATCCTTAACCGCCACAGAATACCCATGGGACGACATGCACCATCCGTAGCCGCAACACTAACCGCAGTCGCAGCTCCATCTACATCCACAACTCTATCCATAGCCACAGCTCCATTTGCAGCTACAACCCAAGCCATAGCCATAAACTCAGTCACAACCTCAACCTCAATTACCATGGAAACATTGGGGTTCATTCCCGCTCAACATGATACTTTTCCTTTTCCGTTTCCTTTTTATTTTCCTACCATCCTAGATCATGAGTAAGTATGTCTTAGCAACCCACAACTTACAAGATTTCACAATAGGAGTTCTTGTGTGGTACCTTAAACCACCTACCCTACCTCTGAGTCCCCAGGATGTGTTGACTCCCATCCAACCAATTGAGATGATGTTGCACCTACCTCCGATTCCATCAAAGAATCCTCCCATCTCGAGGCTTTCCCCTCTTCCTCCAATAGAGACTGGGGGCAAGGCCACCAAAACCACAACCAAAACTATTTACATGATCTCTAGCAACAGTCACCCTTTCATCTCATCGACCGTGGAAGATCCACCTGATCTACCCTGACAACACTTATGCAATGATGGAGAGATCTGTAAGACCGCCTCTAGTTTTACCCCATTCCCTTTAAACCATAGTGCGGAATCAGTTCTTCCCATAAAAGACCAAATTCCATCACCTTGCCTTGCCAAAGACCTTCGTCTTGGCAAGGGGGCATACCTCTTCACTGACTTAGATGGTCGCCTCTTGAAGAAGCCATGTAATGGGCTCTACCTTAATATATTTTATGCCTAACATCACCAATGAGTCCCTTTATTTTCCTTTTTTTGTTTTACAATGTTTGTACCACAAATCAGAGACCCCCATTCAGGGGAAACACCATTACCTGCTAATTTTAGAGTCACCCGAAACTTATTTGAGATGCCTCTCACATGTCCAGGCTCAAATTTCCATTTTCTATCCTTTAATGAGACCATCATCTCATGTTTAACAAGTATGTTTCAGGACCACTTCCTAAAATTTACTTCGATTCATGTACCACATAGTGAATGTAAGTGTCTCTGGACCTATACTTGTATCACACTTACCTTCTTCCACTCATGTGGGTTCTCAGGCCATCGCTCGTAATGCGCATCAATTTATTTTAGCATATAGCTATCTAATCCACCCACCACACCTTATACAGGTTTTCGGACCATTGTTTGGAGGACGAATCATTTCCTTTGCATGCATTTTCCATATGATTTCCTTTGGACTTATACTGACATCACATGTAGTCAAGTCCATCCACCACAACTCACACACAGCTCTCCTGACCTCTGTTTGAGAGCCAGCTCAATTCACGTGCCTCTGCCACACCGACTCACGTGCCTCTGTCATGATCTATCCCATGCATGTATTGGTATGTTCAAGATACACTTGCTCCATCCATACTGAATGGATGTTGGACCACTATCCACTGTCCTGATGTGGGGCACCAACCATGCCACTACAATCGGTTGACCATACTAGAGTTTATTTTAAGCTCTTTTCTGACTCCTAAAAGAATGAAAAGATGGCCAAGTGCAGCTTCTTCCTTTCCCGCTTGTTAAAGTATAGGAAAGGGTGTCTACATCATCTCATTTATCTCCTTTTGTGAACCATGTAGACCACCATATGAAAAGGACCACCTTGGCATATTCAAGCCAAGACTATTCCCCTCTACATCCTTTTATGCTTTCTCGGGCAGAGGGGCAGAACTTTATGAAAAAGATCACCATGGGTTGTCGTTAAGCTCTTTTCCAGCCTTCTCATCAAGAAATTATTGTCGAGCAAACTTGGTTTCATTCGTGCTTGTAAAATTATCTGAATGACCGTCCAGCCAGTATAGGTTTCACCTTCCTCGGCCTTATTGGACTACCAATAGTAAAGAATTCTCTCATCCCCTAAAGGATGGGATAGCTCTCCTGTGTATAATTTTATCCTTTTTTCAGCACAAGATACTACCAATGAAAAAGATCCCCCATTGGAGTCTTCTTCATGCTTTTAGACTCTCTAAAATTGAAAGAACCATCAAGCATTTACTTTCTTGTGCTCACCAAAAATCCACGAGATCATACCACAATGGTGTCTCTAGACACCACCCCATAGATAATAGTTTGGAAGCATTCCCACATTGGGTCTCCTTTGTTCAGAGTACTCTGTAATGTGTCTTCCTTGAATACCATCAATATCAATTTTTTTTACCTCCTCCAAGTATTTCCCATCTACAGTTACATTCCCAGTATTACAGCTATGATCCCTTTTGCATGATTCAGTTTCATTTTCTGCCTAGTCCGCCCTACCATCATACTCTGGACAAAGAAATTTTGAGTCCACTACACTCCCTCTGCCCTTGTTCAACTCCTTCCCTTCCCCCCCCCATTTAGCGGGTCAGCCCTCAGAGTGTCTCACATCTTTTGGTTATGTCCCTCACGCTTCTGGTCAATGAAACACCATTGCCTTGACCAGGGGTAGGTCTCCATCTATCGACGACAACACATGTATTCTAGAGGATAAACCTAGAGTTCCCTGTATCCTAGTTTCATTAACCTAATTGATGAGTTCCTTGGACCATTTGAGAGGAGTCCTTAGTGCCTCTCGGGATGGTTGTTTCTCACGTGCTTGACTCTAGCTACATCATCGCACCATTGAGATTCATACAGGGTATTGGTCTGCGCAGTATTTGGTCAAAGACCCTATATGTCACCTGACTCTAGCACATTGATGAGTATATTTGAGGGACCCTAATAGGTTCATGTCCCTTGTGATTTTTGAGTTGCATTGGAGATAGTGTTCAAAAGCCCCGACAATGCTTCTATATAGATTTATGATTGATGCAGCATACTTATACCACAGAGACTTTGACTCTCCATCAGTAAACTATGTATTGTTCTAGATCCAGCAGAACATCACTCATAAAGACATAGAATTCCATGAGAATTCCATGGGTCCAATGTAGTAGTTCTTCAGATCAATATTGTATTCATCCTCTCATTGAGGCAACCACTATTATAACAACAGTTGTACATGATCAGCTCTTGTATTAGAGAGATTAGAACACATTATTCTTTTGACATCATTACGAGCATGGGGATTCCCGCCTCATCCATATACATGTCACACATTATTTGTATCTCACCCATTGATGGGAACCATATTAATACAAAAACCAAAAGCCACCATGGCCCAGCCCAGGAAGCACCACCTCTCCCCAAGAAAATCCTATGATGTCCATCGGCCATATGATGAGTTCCTTCCCTCACACATCAGGGGTAATCTGTTAACCCAAAAAATTCCACAATGATCTCTACATGACTTACACCACCTAAATACATCTACGTATGACCCTCATTTGACCCCATTTGACCCCCACACCCTCAAGAAGGCTTAAAATTATGAAAAAGGGCTTAAAAACCCCCAAAAAGAGCCAAAATAGGTCTGGTAGGGGATAAAGACTCCAAAAATGGGCTAAAACCCCTCAAAGGAGCTTAAAACCCCCAAAAGAGATAAATATTGAGCAAAAGGGGCTAAAATACCAAATATAAGGGGCTTAAAACCCTAAAAATCTTGAGAAAAAAGTATAAATAGAGGGGTGGGAGTCACTCTCAAATCATTCCTTCACTCCCTATCATTATGCTTCCCATGTGAGTGCCTTGAGACCATTTGCATCTCAAGCCATTCACCCTCCCTCTCCTCCATTCCTCCATTGAGCCATAGCTCCCCATTCCTAAGAGAGGTGCTCTCCCAAGATAGGGCATGGTGGCCCATTCCAACCAGAAGGTATACTTGTTTTGTTTGTATGTCTTTGCTTTGGTAGATTGTAGTTTTTCTAATAGTATTTGTTTGTAGGTTTATTGCTTAACATGTTCTTGTAGGTTTTCATTGATTACTTGCAGGTATTTTGGTTTTCTAATAGTTGTATGTAGGGTCTTGGAGCTTAACCCTAACCTTGTGTGCAGAGGGGTTTCATTTTTCTCACTTCTATTTTAATTCATTTTCTGTTTGTTTTTATTTCCATTCTCACAGGAACCCTACCCTTCCATCCTATAGATAGAAGGAAGTTGTTCCTACCTGTAGCAAGGGAAAAATCCATACTACAACCCTAGCCCCCAATATATCTCTTTGTATCTCTCTCTCTCCCCTACTCTCTTTCTAAACCCATAACCTCCAATCCCTCTCTCTCTCTCCTGATTTCTCTCTAAACCTCTAACACCCAATCTCTCTCTTGCTCTCTAAACCCCAAACCTCCAATCTCTCTCTCCCTCTCCCTCTCACTCTAAACTCCTAACCCCCAATTTTTCTCTCTTACTCTCTCCCTCTCTCTCTTTCTCTATAAAATCCTAATTCCTAATCTCTCTCTCTGTAATCCCCTGATCCTCTCTCTCTCTCTCTCTATAAACTCCTAATTCTTAATCTCTCTCTCTAATCCCATAATACCCAATCTATTTCTATCTCTCTATAAAAAAACTAACCCCTAGTCTCTCTCTCCCTCTAAGCCCTAAACCCCTAATATCTCCCTCTCTAAGCCCCTTACATCTAATATTTCTCTCTCTATAGACTCCTAACTCTGATATCTCACTCTTTCTCTCTAAACCCCTAACATCAAATCTCTCTCTCTCTCTCTCTCTCTCTCTCTAAACCCCTAAACTATATTCACTCCCTCTCTCTTAATCTCCCCTCCCAAACACCCATTACACAACCATGTAACCCTCCACCATCTTTATCTCTCTCTCCACCCCGCCACTAACCATCTATACCCCTCCTATGTTCTCTCTCTCTCTCTACACATCCATTAACTTCTAATATATATCTATCTTTAAACTAGTAAACCCTAATCTCTCTCTAAACCTATAACCTCCAGTCTCTCTTTATCTCTATGCCTAAAACCTAACCCAAATATCTCTCCTTCTAAACACTTGAACCCCATTCTCTCTCATTATTTGAACCACTAATGCCTAATATTTCTCTTCCTCTCTCTAAAACCCTACTCTATTCTCTCTCTCTCTCTCTCTCTCTCTCTCTCTCTCTCTCTCTCTCTCTCTCTCCTCCCAAACACCCATTACATAACCATGTAACCCTCCACAATATTTATCTCTCTCTCCACCCCACCACTAACCATCTATACTCCCCCGATGTTCTCTCTCTCTCTGTCTATCTACACGTCTATTAACTTCCAATATATATCTATATTTAAACTGGTAACCCCTAATCTCTCTCTAAACCTCTAACCTCCAATCTCTCTTTATCTCTCTGCCTAAACCCCTAACCCAAATATCTCTCTTTTGGAACACCTAAACCCCATTCTCTTCGATTATTTGAACCAATAACCCCCAATATTTCTCTCCCTCTCTCTAAACCCCTAACCCCTAAACTCTCTCTCTCTCTCTCTCTAATCCCCTAATCCCTAATATCTCTATTTTTTCTCTCTCTCTCTCTAAACCCCCAAACACTCTTTCCTCTACCACCCCTAACTCTCCCCTATCTATGTCTTTGTACACCTCACCAGTAACAATACATACTTCCTCATGATCTATGCTTATCTCTAAATGCCTATTAATCCATAATCACTTTATATCTTTCTCTATGTCAACCCTCAACCACTAATTTATCACTATCCTTCTAAACCCCTAACCCTTGATCTATCTCTTTCTATATGTATCTCTCTCTCTAAACCCCTAACGCCTAATCAATCTCTCTCTAATCTCAAATCCCTCTCAGTCTCTAAACCCATAATCACCAATATCTCTTTCTCTCTCTCTCTATAAATATCTCTCTTTAAAACTCTAACTCGCAATCCCTATCCCTCTATTAATCTCTCTCTCCCCCAGTCACTCTTTTTCTCTCTTTCTCCCTCTAAACCGATAACTTCCAATCTCCCCTAAGCCCGCAACCATGAATCTCTCTCTCTCTCTCTCTCTCTAAACAACTAACCCCCAACCGCTCTCTCTCCCTAGAAACACCTAATCCCCAATCTCTCTATTTTTTTCTCTCCCTCTATAAACCCCAAATCTCCAATCCATATTTTTGACTAAATTGTCATTGATTCCAACATGTGTGTTGGTGTGTCTTGGTGCCCCATGAAGATCCCTTCAGGGTTAGAAGTCTATCAATGTGAATGGAGACATTTTGACCATTTCAAATCCCAAGTATGAATCCTTTGGATCCCTTGAGACAATGCCAAAATCCCTGTACACCCTTTATAGTGTTAAAGTTCGCCTAAGTTGTTTCTTTGGTTTCCCAGTTGTTTCTTTGGATTCCCTAGTACCACAACCTATGCCCTAGTACCCTAGAAAATGTCCTTGGTGGGTTGAAGAAGTTGCAATAGGACAAATGACCCATTATGTGGTCATTTTTTTTTTAATGAGGTCATGGTACACTAAGAGAAGTCTAGGCACACCCACACCTGATGGTCTAATGATCCTTTGTACCCTTAAAGGAATGGTGAAGTGGTGAGGGTCATCTTAGTGTTGATGAGGTAGGTGAGATGGTATTAGTGTTCAAAGAAGTCCTTGGACCCACACATTTAATGGACCGATGGTCATGGGGATGGGGTTCTTAATGCTATGGTGTACCCTTGGTAGCTAGTAGAGAGCTCCTTCTCTTGTGGTAGTATTGGTAAAACCCTAAACCCTTACCATTAAGTTAAAGTGTTAAAACAATTTTTTTATAAAAATCAATAAACAGATTTTACCTTCCCTTGAATTCATCCCCACATGGTAAAACAAATTTAAATTTAATAAATTGATGTTTAAAACCTTAATGAAGTGGACCCCATTAAGTGACTATGTGTTAAAACAAATTTAAAATTTAATAAAACACTTGAACCCCTCAAGGAAGTCGGCCCTAGTATATGCTCCCTCAATGACTAGATGGTGTATTTATACACCAATTGTTTCCACAACTTAATCATCATTTTGAAAGCATTAACATATAGTGGACTGAGGAAACTCATAGACTTAGGAGGGAATCTTGGTCTAAGATTTTCAGCAGTTGTAGACCATAGACATATATTTTTGATATTTTTCTTATCTTGGTTGTGGATTCAACAACTGTTAGAACTCGGTAGGATGAGTCATTGTATATATGATGACTTACAAACATATTTTGGGCTACCACTTGTCCATATATTTTACCACAATTATTCCCGAACAATGCGAGTTTTTGGAGAGTAAGTACAGTATGAATATGTGCTTAAAACAGTCCAAGATCCGTTTTTTATCATAGACCATTCCCTCTTATGATCCATCCTTGAAGTTACTACTAAAGCTAAAAGTACAAATTTATTGATCATAGTATCGAATACTTGAAGTCTTATACAATTGAAGTTTTTACAAAACCATGAACAGTCCACAGTTTGGCATCATCTACAATAGTCCCGAATTTTTAAGGACATATAGAGTTTCAACAGTGGTTAAGTCCAAGGTTTGGGATCTTCTACAGTGACAAGGTATGTTTGGATAAGATATAATGTCAAATGAGTGTACAACTATATGTACAATGATTTATTTATATGTACAGTGAAGTGTACAAGTATATATATGTACAATGAAATGTACAAGTGTATGTACTAGTGTATTTATATTTACAGTGAAGTGTAGAAGTGTATGAGTGTACACGCGTATGTACTAGTGTATTTATATGTACAGTGAAGTGTGAAGTAAATTCATTGTGATCCATATTCTATGATGATGATGCATGCTTTAACATGATACACTCTATGATGAAAATGCATGTGATTATGATGTACACTATATGATGATGCATTTATACACACTATTATGGTGATGCATGCTATGATGTTGATGCATTCCTACACATGATGACGTACACACTATGATGATGATGCATGTCATGATGTGATGATGAATTCGTATGCATTGTGATGTACACTTGTTGATGATGACGATGATGATGCATACCCTATGTTGACATTGCTACTTGATGATACACTATGATGATGCATGTCTTATGTTCAGTAAACATAGAGCAGAATTACTTATTCGGTAATTGTGTATGATGAGGTGTACAATAATGTACATGAGAAGTGTATGATAATGAAATGACTTTTCAGTATACAGTGAGGACTTGGCAGTGATCATAGAGAAAATATTATGAACAATAGGTTCAGTTATTGCTTTTGACAGTTCCATAGGCTCAGTCTTATTTTTCTTCAGGGTGGTAAGTGTTATAGCTGATTTTACCACTCCAGGTGAATCATACTTGTATGGCCTTCCCCTGTCCCTCTACAGACTCCTTAGACCCCTTGGACCATTTTTTTGTCCTTTGATGTTTCCTTGACCATCCCTAAAAACATGTGTAAATTCATATACGCGACTTTTAAACCCTTAATCACATATATACGCGGGTTTGACCCGTAAAACCGCGTACATCGGGATGGGTGCATAATCCAAATCCTTTTGGAGTTTTCCTTGACATGGATCCAACTCACTTGACTCCTAGCCTTCCATATGCCTTGAGATCGCTTGGATTCGACCTTTCATTACCCCTTTGAAAATATATATAAGGAACTCTTTGGTACATTGAAGGCATATGAGAGAATTGAGAGCAAAGAAACTATAGTCCATTGTTTTAGGAACTTGTGCTTGAGTCTGCATCCCTTTGTCCCTTGGAGCATTTTTGTGTTCTTCCCAAGCTTGCCTTTTTCTTGTGAGCTTTCTATCAAGAGATGGAGGATTGAGGTGGTGGAGGCCCAAGTGGGGGATTCAGTTTCTTCGATTCGCAGACGTGCTGATAGAGGTTGTATCCATTGTAATATTTGATTTTATATTAATAGAAATATCTTTTCCTATCTAATAATGTATGTTTGAATGAATATTTTATCCATGGGATGTTTTCAAATGTTTATACATTGTTGATTATATATGCTAGAATAGATCTAACACCAATATATATAGTATGCTTGTATTGTTTACTTGTTGTTGAGGAAGTAAGCTATCAATTCAAGCTGAAGTTGGAAAGCTCAACAGGGATCTACTTCAACCGTCCGGAATAAGGTATGAGGTCTGATCCTTTAGTGTTAGATATTTAATTTCTATTGCATATTGGAAAGGATTGATTTCTAGAGTCAAGCTATCTGTTGTGGTACCCCAAGCCATAGGAATTTCTCTCTGTAATAGAATTGGCGACTCCGCTGGCGAGTTCCTAGTAGTTTTCCTTTGGGGGTTTTCTATCGACATTCAATGAATTTGAATTTCTCTTTTTCTCTTGTTTCTGTGTCAGGTTTGGGGGCATGTTTTCCTGGTAGTGTCTGATTGGTGTGAAATTTGTCTCATATTGTCTATTTGCCTTTATTTCTATGCACCTTTCTTCCTGTACACAAGTTTTGAACTCACGGTCGCGTATATATGCGGGTTTCTCTGCCATTTCTACTTGTACACGTGGGTTTACTGTGAACAGTTGCGTATGCCCTTAGTTTTTCCTTTTAGAGGAAGTTGAATGGTTGTTGGGTGAATATTGATGATTGCTGAGTCTCCTATGATACTGCCAGAATCTGTATACACCTCTGTTTCTGACCAAAGATGTTTTTTTAGGGTAAATTTCTTTTTTTAAGAATGTTCTTGTCATTGCATTTTTTATTTTTTGTTTCGGGATTAGTGCATTAGACTTATTTTACCTTAGTGCTTTTCTTGAGTGCTGCTTGAGTGTGCTTGCAGAGTCTGGGGATTGTAGAATCATTATTTTGCTTTTTATATCTCATTTTATTTCAAAAAATCCAAAATATTTGCTTATCATCATGCATTGCATTTTCAATTTTGCATAGTACTTGCACTAGATTTTCTTTGGAGTATTAGTCAGGATTTCATATAGGAAAGCTTGCATTTATCATTTGAAGAAAATTGTGCATTTCACCTAGTAGCATACCCTATTTTCATGGACACAATGCATTTGCATTGATTATTAGGTGTGCATTTTACTTCATGTTGTGTCATAACACCATTAGTTGCATGGCCATATCCCTCTTTTGAGTAATAAAGCAAATTAAAATCAACGCTCAATTAAAATGAACTACACTATTTTATTTGATAAGGTTCACCAAAAAGATTAGGTTTTAGGGTATTGGAATAGTTCATTGTGAGTAAATTCTCCAAGATATCTAAACAACAACATGTATGTGTCTGTCCAGGTGAGTGTGTAAAATTCCTTGGTATAACCAGTGTTTCTCAGGATCCTCCTCTCAAAAGGGAGTTAAGCACGAGGTAGTGTGAACGGTTATTGATTGGGATGACCCTTAGTCATAACTAAGTAGCACCGGAGATATTTCCAGAATTGTATTCGTATCTGGGGACTCTTTCAAGAGTTTTGAGCTTTTCTACCCTGCCCATACGGTCAATCCCGCCTGTGACTTGTTGGGGTTCGACCTTAAAGGTCCTTAGTTTTGGCAACTCCGCAGTTTTGGTGCAAAGCTTGTAAGCGGAGTTGCGCTCCAAAATAGTCTTAGGGGTCTCGAGGTTGGGTTGAATCCCCTCTTTTTGTAAATAACCCATGGTTTAAACTCATGGTTTTTAAGCCCATGGTTTAATCCCATGGTATTGTAAAAGTGCACTTGTATAAATAGGCACTTATGTAAAGGAGAAAGGGTTGTTGTTGTGATGATGTTGATGTGAAGAAGCTAAGATCTATTTTTGATTTAAGGTTAAGTCCTCGCTAAGTGCGTGGATGACCTCTACAGCTGAGTGCGCAGAGGGTTATGTAAGAAAGGTTAAGTCCCAGCTGAGTGCGTGGACGACCTCTGCAGCTGAGTGCGCAGATCAGAACTGTTGTTTTGTAAAGACTTGAATATAAACGTAGTTCTGTGGACGTAGCCCCTACACTGGGGGTGAACCATGTATATATTGTGTTGTGGTGGTTCTTTTTGTGTTTGTTTCTGTTATATTTTATGCATTTGTTAAGTAGATGAATAATAAAGTAAGATATATTGCTAAGTACTAACTTCGCTGTGAATTCCCAATTAAGGGTTAAGAAAGTAATTGTCTGTTTATCTAAACTGCGAAGCTATTTAAGTGAATGTCGAAGCTCTGTAATGCATGATTATAATTTGTTAAGGCTAAAGGTACAATAATATCCCTCTTTGCATGCAGAAACCTGATTCTGCGGCACCCCATAGATGTTTCGAGTGAGACTGCAACCTGTTTGCAGGTTGTTGCTGAAAGGGCCAACACTATGGGTCTATTTGTTGGTGCGACGATAAAATAAAGAACCCGGGTATGCCCTAAGCCCAAAAAATTCATTCCGTTGCCGGTTGAACAGTATCTGCTTCAAGAGGGATCTATGTCATACCTCGAGGGCTATGTTCTAGAGGCCCTCAGTCAAAGAAATTAGTGACTAGATTGAAGATACTTATCTGAAATTTTTTGAACAAGAAAATAAGGATCCTCGTCGTAGCTCAGATGACTTCTTGCAAAGGTACATTTTTTCTGATATTTATGAAATTTTATTTGGTAGTATCCACATAGAATTGCACCAGTGGTTATACAGGTTGACAGAAAGAAAGACACACTTCAAAGAAGATCAGTCTCCTGCCTGGACCCTAGAAAGAATTAAGCTGTTGAAAAGTGTGAAAAACGCGGTATCTAGAGCTGTTGACTTCTGGACAACGCGAACCCTTGAAGCATTTGTGATGGAGTTCGCCATTGACACACATACTTCTTTCAGCGAAGCAGAAAGACAGTTTTTCAACGGACCAAGGGGTAAGTACCTAAATTCATTAAGTTTGAAAATTAAAATGCTCTTAGCTGAGAAAGGTATATTGCTTATCGAATCAGATTGCCAGATTTATTGCAAGTAACCTATGTTTGGAAGTGAAAGTGACTGCGACGAGCAAAGTGGTTTGCTTCGCAACGGTAAAAGATACAAGGGAACTCTTGGACCCTATACCCTTGGCCAGAATACTGATTATACCTTGCTAAGTCCAGAATAATCTGAATCTGAAGAAACCCCTTTTGTCAGAAACCCTCCTATAACACCGCAACGAAGACCTGTTATCCCTGAGAACCCTTCGCAGTCTGAAAGTAACCCCAACCCTAGTAGTCCTGTCGCAGGTTAGTCTACCTCAGTAAGTTCCCCTCCCCTTGTTACCAGTCCCCCTCCTTCGACCCCTCGATTCAATATGGCCCATGTGAATGATGATATCAAGCTCCCAGTCTTTAGAAGAACTGGATCAGAGGATCTAGAGTAGTTTTGGTTCTTATGCGAAGCTGTTTGGACTGCTAAGAATATTATGGATCAAAATACAAGAAGAGCGCAGTTGGTCACCTCTTTCAGAGACCGAGCTTTGACTTAGTTTATGAAGTTTTCCAGTACTTAGAACTATATATTGGTTGACATTAAAACAACAATGATCAAAGAATTCAAGAAAACTAAATCAGAGTCACAGTGTATAACTGAACTGAAAGAAATTCAGCAGAAGCGAGGTGACATTAGAGGAAATTTGGGGTTTAAAATGGGCCTTATAAGAAAACGTGCCAAAATAAGTTTTTGTGAGTTGGAATTCAAGAGCCAATAGAATTTCAAGAAAATGAGTCAACCATAATGGTTGAATTGGCATATTTGTCATTAAAAAAAACTACTTTTTTTGTTCGTAATTTCGACATATCTCATTGTGTTTTTACTCAAATTTCGATCGGGAGAGCTCGTTGGATGCGGAATTTGATTATGCATCCAAAAATTACCCACACTGCATACTTTTTACGGACCCCGCTACCCCAAAAACAAGAAATACCTGAAAAAACATGATGATGACATCATCATCACATTTTTCAGGTATTTCTTGTTTTTGGGGTAGCGGGGTCCATCAAAAGTATGCAGTGTGGGTACTCGTTGGATGCAGAATCAAATTCCGCATCCAACAAGCTCTTTCGATCAAAATTTGAGTAAATACACAGGGAGATATGTCAAAAATACGAACACAAAAAGTAGTTTTTTTGTTTCTTCCTCCAAAATTAATCAATATTATTTTATTATTTTAACTATTATTTTATTATTTTAACTATTATTTTATTATTTTCCTTAGGAGGCCCATTTTAGACCCCAAAATTCCTCTAATGATTAGTGTGGGACTTTGATCATAGGTTCAAGGTGTTGCTAGATCAAGTTAGCTTTACTATTGGACCAGAACAACATAAAGAATGGTTCATTGCAGCATTATTGCCTCATATAAGGACTCCACTTATGCAACAGAAGGTTGCTGATCAGAAAAAGGCGTTGGAAATTTCTATGAAACTTGAAACAGCCTTTGTTGGAGATAATTCTAGCATAGCCTAGATACAGGTGCAGTTAGCAGAAATGGATTTGGAGCTTCGCGACATGAAAAACAGGAAAGCTGCTCGTGAAGAGGTTTGGTGTACACGATGTAAGACAGAAGGTCATGACAAAGAACAGTGTCGTGCATTAAGAAATTACCTGAATACTGGTGCACCAAACCCATTCAACCCGACTGTCCTATATTGTGAGATCTGTAGAACAACTAGTCAGCATCAACCTGAAGATTGCTATCTACTACAGAGGTATGTTCAAGTACCTAAGAATCCCTACTGTAAGTTCTGTAAGTCAATTGGACACAATGAAGATGAATGTCACAGTTTTGACCTCATGAGAGAGCGAACCTATGATGCTTATAGGATACAACCCAATGCACAAGGAAATGATGGATATGGTTACTGTGGTGGTAACCCAGGTCGAGGTAACTTCAGAGGTCGTGGTGGTATTCCTGGAAGAGGTTGAAGCCAGGTTATTTGCTATAACTGTAATCAGTCCAGACATGTAGCCCGAGACTGTCAAAACCCAACTACAACATGTCGATATTGCAAAGCAATCGATCATGTGATTGAGCAATGCCCACAGTTGATAGCCAAGATCCAAGAAAGAAATGGCACTCCTACTCAGAATCTTTAGATGATTGTTGTAGAGAAAAGACCTGTCCTTGCCATTAATGTTGTTACAAGGAGTGGAGCTATGATGAAAGTGCAGCATAAGGGGAAACAACCTGACGAGTCTTGGGTCCGTAAGAACCCGGAGAAAATTCTAGCCCTTGATGTTGAAAGAGAAAAAGGAACATTTATGGAAGCTAAGAAAGACTTTGCTGATCCAAGAACATCAGTAGCAACTACACAACAGCATCAATAGCAGTTACAGTCCCAAGAAGCTTCATCGGATCAAGTAAGTACACTAACATCATTTTTACAGAGGTGTATGAAGCTCCTAAGAAATTAGAATGCTTTGAATGAGTTACAGAAATTTATTCAATCTTGCGAACCTCAGCGAAGCTCTGATAGAGGAAAAACTATTAATAGAGTTAGAAGGACTGGAAGAGAAATGAGATTGCATGCTCAAATGGGATATTATGAAATTACTGATATCATTTTAGACCTGGGATCAGAAGTGAATGTCCTAACTAAGCAGACATGGGAAAAAATGGGAAAACCTACGCTTGAATGGTCCCATATATAGTTGATATTAGCCAATCAGCAGAAGATTGGGCCCTTGGGAAGATTCCCTAGTGTACCAGTGGATATTGATGGAGTCAGTACCTTAGCAGATTTTGAAGTCATTGAAATAATTGATGATAGAAACCCCTATCCAGCCTTGCTAGGAATTGAATGGGCACTAAACAATGATGCAGTAATCAACCTTAAGACTAGACAGATGAATTTTGAAGGAAAAGGCTTGAGGGTCATAGTACCATTGGACCCTTCTCAAGGAGAAAGGTATATAGAGTTAGTCAGAGATGAATATTAGGATCTTTTGGATCATATTTACAACATCACAGCTAAAGAAGAATACTATGTTAACCCTACTACTGAAGGCATAATGGATTGGCAGTGTGACAGTTCTTACATGACTGATTCAAACGATGGCCTTGAGAATTGGCAGACTAGACTTTATGAGCTACATGGACATCGATGTGTAAGAATTACCAAGTCTATCAGATGGATTGGCTCACAAAAAAGACTCTTACCTACGTTTGATGGCTTGATAGACCCAGAAGACTTTATTGTGCAATTCTCCAAGCAAGTACCAGACTCACAAAAAATGGAGACTCTAGATTCAGTATTCAGAGCCATAGCTGCCAGATGGTGGAATGGTCACAAAAAGTATATTCATAGTTGGGAAGCTTGTCAAAAATTTCTTTGCCTAAGATTCAGGGATCAACCTCAGGAGATACGAAGCAGATTTGATGGTAAGACTAGCCCTCAGGAACATTTGGAGCAGTGTTATGAAGCATGGAAGCATGTACCTTGTGAGGAATGGGTACATAGGTTTGTATACACTCTGGAACCTATAGCAAAGAACCGGTATGCGAAGGTGGAGCTGCACCATGGTACTGTAAGTTGGGATATCCTTGCTGATAGTTTTGTGCTTACATTTTCTATTAATGAGGTTCTCCCTGCTTTGGACGCAGCTGTTAGGTTGATCCATACTAAGGTGTTTGATGATAAAGAAATAGCCAAGTACCAACCTAATTGGAAGGAACAAGAAGCTAATGCAATAGAATGCTATAACCTCGCCATTGATGAAGACGATGACCCTCACAACATCAATATTTATGAGTCAGAAGGACATTGCGAAGTACATGGACCAGCAGTCGAATCACCTAAAGTAACTCAGCCCTTGAAGACAAGGAAAGTAAACATTGGATTAGAAGAAATGCCTAAGTACGCTACCATTGGAGATTATTGGGACGAAGAAAGGGTAAGCAAAATGACTAAACTTCTCCATGAATATTAGGACTTATGTCCGATGAAGTTCTCAGAAATGAAAGGTATCCTTGGTGATATAGGAGTGATAAAAATCCCTTTGCAAGCTGATGCAAAGCCTGTGAAGCAGCGCCCTTATAGGCTGAACCCTAAGTATAAAGAAAAAGTCAGGATGGAGCTAGATAAGATGCTTGCTATAGGAATCATTGAGGCTGTCGAACAAATTATGTTGTGGTGTCAGGATGTGTCGAAAGTCTGTATTGGGTCAAAGACCCTTATTGTGGTGAAGCTGAAGTTAGTAATTGTGCCAAAGAAGAAAGGTGTGTCGAAGCTTAAAATACGACCGTTGGGAAAAATCAAATTTGGCGGCGTCGATACGTTAACTGCATTAACTACCTGTAATAATGATATTTTGGGAAATCCAGCGCCGTTTGGACAAGATCCACCAGATTTGGTGTCTTTAATGCTCAGTTATGGAAGACTTGGGTCGTTGGATTCTATAAGAAGACACCTAGGCCTATGAATTTCGCATTACACATTTTCTCGAGTTGAGTCCATGACAGCTAATCGTGGAGTCCAAGAATTGTTGAGAGAATTCAAACAGAGGGGTCTGTAGAACCTTATGAGCAACCCACCTGCATCTACACCTTGCGAAGCGACTCCCCCAGCACCAAGTCAACCAATGCAGACACGATCTACCAGAAAGAATTTTAAGGCAGAAGTTCGCTCTAAGCGCAATGAAGAGAGAGATGATGCTGAAAGACATTTCGAGAAGGAAGATAGCAGAATGAGAGACGGTCATAGGGAACATAGGAATTCTGCTAAGGATGAAAGGATGAAGGATAGAGCAAGCCATGGTAGTGGTAGAAGTAGCAGAAGGGATGACGATGATGACATGCATATAAGGGAGAAAAACAGTAGGAGGATTAAAGATGATGCTTACAGAGATGTAGACAGATACAGAGCTCGACAAAGTGCAACAAGGAGATAGTGGAGAAGGATCAAGCAGCCAAAGATGTCATGCGCAACCTCAACAAGAAATTCACTGTTTTTTCCAACAAGATTCTTCCACCAGAAAAGCAGTAGAGTGTCTAGGGATGGGACACTGGTGAGTCTTAGGGGCCTGTTGGGGCTTGACCTTAAAGGTCCTTAGTTTTGGCAACTCCGCGGTTTTGGTGTGAAGCTTGTAAGCGGAGTTGCGCTCCAAAATAGTCTTAGGGGTCTCAGGGTTGGGTCAAAGCCCCTCTTTTTGTAAATAACCCATGGTTTAAACTCATGGTTTTTAAGCCCATGGTTTAAGCCCATGGTATTGTAAAAGTGCACTTGTATAAATAGGAACTTATGTAAAGGAGAAAAGGTTTTTGTTGTGATGATGTTGATGTGAAGAAGCTAAGATCTATTTTTGGTTTAAGGTTAAGTCCCAGCTGAGTGCGTGGATGACCTCTGTAGCTGAGTGCACAGAGGGTTTTGTAAGAAAGGTTAAGTCCCAGCTGAGTGCGTGGACGACCTCTGCAGCTGAGTGTGCAGAGAGTTTAAGAAGGAAGGATACTGTAGCTAAGTGCGCAGTTTTGGGTGCTAAGAAGATCTGCAGCTGAGTGCACAGATCAGAACTGTTGTTTTGTAAAGAGTTGACTATAAACACAGTTCTGTGGACGTAGCCCCTACACTGGGGGTGAACCACATATATCTTGTGTTGTGGTGGTTCTTTTTGTGTTTGTTTCTGTTATATTTTATGCATTTGTTAAGTATATGAATGATAAAGTAAGATACATTTCTAAGTACCAACTTCGCTGTAAATTCCCAGTTAAGGGTTAAGAAAGTAACTGTCTGTTTATCTAAACTGCGAAGCTATTTAAGTGAATGTCAAAGCTCTGTATTGCATGATTATAATTTTTTAAGGATAAAGGTACAGTAATATCCCTCTTTTCCTACAGAAACCTGATTCTGTGACACCCCATAGCTGTTTTGGGTGAGACTGCAACCTGTTCATAGGTTGTTGCCGAAAGGGCCAACACTGTAGGTATGTTTGCTGGTGCGATGATAAAATATAGAACCCAGGTCTGCCCTAAGCCCAACACGACTGTCCACCTAAGCATTGATTATATTGAGGTGACCTTAGTGGCCTTACCTAGGATATTAAGGGGGTACTTTACAGGGGTTATTCTGCAGGTGTCTCGGCCATGTTGGGGTCAGATAGCACAGTCACTTTACACATTGATGCTGAGGGCCACAATAATTGGTTACGTACCTCCGCTTGTTGTGTATGGGATTCTCAAGCCTCTCCTAGGCGAGACATACCTGCTTCATTCGGGAGCTCACTTATCCTACCCTTGATTGCTTGTATTTGGCTTTAGATTTTATTGGTGATTGCTCTATGCACATTAGCTTGCCTCATGGGGGCTTCACTTTTTTACCAATATCTTATCACGTTAGTTCATATTGTGGGTTATAAAATTATAAAAAATCAAACCAATATATTGCAGGTATTGGGGGAATGAGGGGTTTAAGGTGGGGGTGGGTAGGGTGGTTTATAAGGATTGAGGTATAAAAAGGGGCAGGGAGGAAGTTTTAAGTATTGGGAGGGGGTATCAACAAAAAGAGTTTGGGTCAATATCTCTCGAAATTAAGGGTATTCTTTAATATCCCACAATTGCACGTGCTATGTGAGAGGTTCACTAAGTGAAGTCCCCATGGCTTGCCTAGGGTTTGCGTAGATAGAGAGTCTTTTATATTTTTTGAGTCATTGTGGATTCGGGTGTGGCTCCTCGCCATTCTCATTGTTTAGCAGGACTTCCACCTTCTACATCTCCTCCTCCTTTGGGAGTGAGAAATAGATAGTCCAAGCATACTACTTCGCACATGGATTCACACACCATGGGAGACCATATAGAAGGTATTCCTGAACCACCTTCTCCCATTCATGTGGAAGATGGGGAGTTTACTCCTAAGTATGATCCTTCACCCGACTTGACTGAGTTATGTCCTATGATTGCTGAGATAGGAACCTTTCATGATAGACCTACTTACTCTAGGGTTGATTCCCCATTGATGCATTACCTGTATGGAATGCTGGAGGATGACAAGACTCATTTTGAAACCGCGAGCACTAGTTATGGTAGTTATGGTATGTCTAGTTTTCCCACACATGATTTGGCATTTCATGTCGAATATGAGTTCAAGCCTAACACTATGCCTGGGGGCACTCTCATTTCTTACCATGTGGAGAGGTTTGGGAGCACTAGTCATATTGCACTTTCCATCCCAGTGGTGGAAGCTACATCACATATTCTTCCTAGGTCTAGGGTTAGCGATCCTATTAGGATACCAGATCCGAGACAAGTGACTATAGGGAATAGTACATACATAATTACACAGATCCCTTCATCCTCTGTCCCTAGTTCTTCAAATGTTCACCCTCCACCTCATTCACGTGGTCCTTCGGGCCGAAACGTTGCTACGAGTTATGTCCGTATTGCGGTTACTAGACCGGTTGTGTCTTAGCTTCATGCACCGCTTGTTGTTTCAGGAGGTCATGTTCATACTTCTAGAGGTCACATTCCTACTTTTTGAGCCTATGTTCCTACTTACGGAGTGTCTCATGGGACATCTCATGCGATGACTTATGGACCCTATTATGGGACGCAGTATGGATAGGGTTCTTCACCTTATGGGGGCGGGTATAAATAACCTACTTACTCTCCAAATTACAGCTTTGTAGCTTCGAATAGTCAAGGTACACCCCACTATGGTGCTTCCATGCCACCCTATACGGGTCAAACAGGAGGAGGGCACTATGGCCAAGGCCATGGTGGTAATCAAACCTATGTGAATCAGAACTATCAGGGAACGGTCCATCGACCTCATCATCCTAGGCTCCCTTTCCTCACAATGCTGAATCTTCCTAACTTGTCGAGATTGACGAATGATCCTATGGCTCATGACCTGGCTTGGCCGGCTATCCCTACTAAGCTTCCCTTGGACATACCCAAGTTCGAGGGCAAATCGGGAGAGGATCCAAGTGAACATGTTACTACCTTTCACCTATGGTGCTATTTGAATTCCTTACATCAGGACTCCATCCGTTTAAGGCTGTTTCAATGCACCCTTACAGGGCCTGCCGTGAAATGGTATATAGAGCTACCTAGGGGGGCATTCGCTTTGTTCGATAACCTAGCGATGACTTTTCTTAACCACTTCCGGCTACCGGTGCGTTATGACATTGGTACTAAACTCTTATCGAAATTTCAGCAGGATAAAGCCACACATATCTTGGATCATATCCAAGAGTGGCATAGACAGAAGAGGTTAATTAAATCCTTTATACCACTGAAATTCCTCCTCGAAGGTTCCTTAAGTAATTATTGCCGTATATAGCAAAGGATGTTTCTACATCTGGAGTGCAAAATGAGGAACAAGCATATTTTAGGGCATAGGAACTGGACTTGATTTATGCTCAGTCCAGTTTGTTATGTGAGATCATTCCCAATGCTCCACGTTATAGTTTCGACCCCAAAATTAAACCGGGACCACATGCCGATGGCATTGTTGGTTGTGCGAGTGCTAAACCTGTGGATTTGGTTGCAAAACAAGTTAGTCAATTTTCAATCAACCAATCTACTCTGGGACAAGCCACGGCTTCATCTCAACCCGCCCAAACGGTGAGTGTGCTTTCTATACAATCGTCGAACCAGAAGGGTAACCAGCAGCCCGGACGAAATAAAAAGAAGGGTAAGAATAATCGTAAGGGTGGGAATAGGAATGAGAATGCTAATAATAATGACAAGAATGCCCGTAATTCTAGGGGGGACAAGCAAGCTAAACATAAGGTTAAATTCCCTTGCAAGTTGTGTAAGGACGATCACCTCACTTACTTGTGCCATCGTATCGATGAAGCCTCGAGATTCTTGGCACAGGGCCTAGCTGTGTTGAATAACCCTTTATCTCACAATAAAAATATGAACTCGAGGACCCATGATCAGTCTGGTGGTGATCAAGATCCACCAGAGGGTAGTGGTCGTGGTTGCATTAACATGGTACATGCTGCCAAAGTTGTGTCCCATGCGAAGGACTATGGTTCATCACAACCCAGCCCAAGAAAAGAACCTGATCCACCAAGGTCTCCTTTGTGTATTGAGAAACCTGTGGATAAACTTGAAGCTGCTCCTTGCATTCCTAAGGGAGTCCTTAAGTGTTCAGGGCACAATCCTAATGCCTGAGCCACCCAGAACTATTTAGTTGTCGAGGATTTGGGCCACACTCCTTGTGCGATGTCTACATTGGAAGTGCTTCAGAGTTTCCCTTTGCAAAGGAAGGCTTTGCTTTCTACCCTGGGTGTGAATTATGATGATTCTTCCTCCATGATTAAATTTGAAACCGCAGGAATTTAGCCTCGCTTGCCTTACTATGTGTCTCTTTTGATTCATGTATAATGTCTTAACATGAACATCAAGTACACTATGATTGACGAAGGCGTTGCTGCTTCTGTGATGTCTTTATCATGTTGGAAGGGTTTAGGTTCCCCTGAGCTATCTAAATCAGCGACCATGTTAACTTCATTTGATGGGAGATCGTTTAGGCTGCACGGGATCCTTCCTTCCCTTAAGGTATGTTTGGGAGGGAAGACCATTGCGATAGAGGTCGAGGTGGTTGATGCGCCCCTTGACTACAATCTCTTGCTAGGTAGGAATTGGATGTATAGTATGCAAGCCGTAGCTTCTTCCCTATTTCGCATTGTATGCTTTCCATTTAATGGGAAGATAGTCATGATTGATGAAACGTCATTCAAGAATCCGTCAGTTACTACATCTTCGGGAGCTTCGATCCCAATCATTACGCAGCAACTAGAAGTGTGGGTGTAGGCATGTATCTATCCCTCATGGGAAGTTTTAGTTGTCCTGCATCGATCCTTATGATAGGGTCTAGTTTCAGTGAGGCTTTGACATCTATGAGATTAGTGTCTTTTCGCATGAGTCATATGGAAGATCCTTGGATTCTTCCTACACCGAGTACTCCAAGTGAAACCATCGTGACAGACATGTCGTTGCCTGCAACTATGGTATCTTATCAAGCTAATCTTGAGTGTGTTGCAGAGCCCAGTCCTTCCTCTTCGCAGACGGAGGAGGAGGACCCTTATGTGCTGCCGACATGGGTAGTGCAGTCTTCTCACGTGCATGACTGCCTTGATACTATTTTCTCTTTAGATGAAGCGATTATTGAGGCCATGTCGGGAGTTGAGCCACCATGGGAGGAACTCCATCATAGATCTTACTTTCTTCCCAAGCTTGACCGCTTGGAGTGTGAGGACTTTAGGGTGGTTTTTAGTGGGAGATTTGGTAGTCCTATGGTTCCATTAAGCTCTCCTGGTCCGATGGCTGATGGAAACATGGAAAACATATCTTCAAGGATTCCTATCAATATCTCTTGCAATCCTGGCAGGATAGAGAATGTTCCCATGCTGAGATTCAAGAATACATCGAGCTGTTTAAAGAATTTCATGATATATTTGCTTGGTCTTACAATGAAATGCCAGGTATCAACTCTCGTATTGTCAAACATGAGATTAAGACTTATCCCAATGCTAAGTGTCACGCCCCCTTCCATCAATCCAATGCAAGGAAGGAAACATTAACCAAAACTACCGGGCTTATTGGAAAAACTTAGACCCAGTCAATTTCTTTGGAATGCAGGGTTAAATAAAACTTGTGCATACCTATTCATACTCAACAAGCACAGCGGAATTAAACACTATGTATGCACATAGTTTCATCGTGCACTCAACATGTAAACATCAGTCATTAATTAAGACATTGCAGAACATGGGATTAATACAACTCAATTAGTAAACACAACGGAATAACCATATTAACGTACAAGTAGAAGGGGATGCTTCATCCTATTTCCTTCAAGCAGAATAGTGAAACAATCACATAATAATCAATTCCATTCTCATGCTATGCACAAGCATCATACCAACTAACTCAAGATAATCATTTCATCCAAGTAACATGAGTAATTTCACGCATAGGGAAAACCGCAGATGAACATCATTCAAACCACAGAGAATACTTATCTTTGAGATGAAGCTATCCAACAACTGGCTATGTGAGAGCAACGTTCCACCCAACCATAGATCTCTGTCCAGCCTCTATTCTTTCAGCTGAGATATCACCCCCGAGCTGGGCTGTGTATCCACTAAGGAGGAACTAGATGGGCTCACTCACAGCCATGGGTTCACTCAAATGGTCATGCTAAGCCAACTCCCAGTTGGGTTTATCAAGCATACAAGAAGATAGAGGAGGGTAGTGTTAAGACAATGAGTTCAACAACAGAGCTACAGGCATCCCAAATGAACTCAATAGTCAGGCACCCACATTACCTACCACATCCAACACAAGGAAGGTCCCCTTCTCTGCTACACAGTCCCTCAGGAAACCCTTCCCTCCAGTTCTCTTTAGGATGGGAATAGAAAGGTCCAGCTGCTAGCTTCCTGAGATTTCAGCCTTTACTAGGTTTATCAAGCAAACCCAACCTCTGTTCCAACATCCACACTGGGATTTCTCACCATTCTGTCAACGAATAACTGAAATCCGTCACTGATTTTCTGGGCTGCAAAAACTGGGTTTTCCCATGGATTTTGGGGTAGCTAATGCTCCCAAATTCTCCCTAAGGTTCATACCTATGGATTCCCCATTGGATTTTACTGTCCAATACCAAATCTGGGCATTTTTGGCTCTTCAAAACGTGGGTTTTTGCACAGTTGCGATTTCTGGTTTTTCACCCTGCTGGGAACTCGTTTTTGGATGGGAAAATGATGCTGCGTCCTTCCACAATGGAATGGGGATGAGGAAGAAACAATCCCCAAGAGGTAGAGTGACTTGTGGTACAAGAAAACAGATCCCATACTCCACCATACGAATTTCTGGGCTGCCCATGCTCCATTAAAGCCATGGATTGTTTTCTTCAACCACTTCCTTACAACAGAGTTAAATGTCAACAAGGAAAGTCAAATGGGTTATCACAATGACATATGGCAGCTTATGGTTCAATCCCACAACCCCTTCACCACTCCCTAGTGGATACACATGGCCCCTTCTCATTCGTTGCCTCCATAGTCAGTTTTGGTATTTTATTGCTTGATGTTTATTTACATCATTTTTACAATGTTCCACGGCTAAATAGCACATGGGTAACATCATGTCCAATGCTTTTCCATTTTAAATAAAATATGAACATACACTAGTGGGGCCTTGGCCTTGAGCTCCACGCTAGGTATACATACATCATACAAACGGGGTCAAACCTGGGGACATTACACTAAGCCTGTTCGACAATGCTTGCATGTGGTGAATCCTAGGAAAGCACCCGCAATTAAGGCAGAGATAGAGAAACTGTTGAAAGCTGGTTTTATCTATCCCATTCTCTTGACGGAGTGGGTTTCAAACCCCATTATGGTGGATAAGAAGTAGGGAGCAATCCGCATATGTACTGATTTTCATGATTTGAATCATGCCCATCCTAAGGACAATTTCCCCACACCATTTATTGATCATATTTTGGATGAGTGTGCAAGTAGCGAGGTTTTTTCCTTCATGGACGGCTTTTCTGGATATAATCATATACAAATTAAACCTGAGGACCAACATAAGACTGCATTTATTTTTCCTTGGGGAATTTTTGCATATCAGACAATGCCTTTTGGCCTTAAGAACACCGGAGCTACTTTTCAGCAGGCAATGACCTTGATCTTCCATGATCTCAAGTCGATTATCGAGGTATTTTTGGATGACCTTGCTGCTCATTCTCATATGAGAATGCATCATTCCTATCACTTGAGATTGGTATTCGAAAGAGGCCACCATTATTTGGTTAGGTTAAATCCTCACAAGTGCATATTTTGTGTGAATTTAGGTTGCTTGTTAGGATTCATCGTTTCTAAAAAGGGTATAAGAGTCGACCCTTTAAAGGTTGAGGAAATACTTCAGTTATCTCCCCCAAAAAATATTCATTATCTTCAATGTTTGCAAGGCATGGCAAAATTCTTAATGAGATTTGTTGCCAATTTTGCCAATCTGACTAGAGTCTTCATGCGTCTTTTGAAGAAGGACACCACCTTTTGTTGGGATGAGTGAGCCCAGGAGTCCTTTGATGTGCTCAAGCGAGCCCTAGCATTGGCCCCGGTGATTAGTCCCCCAGACTATAGCCGTGATTTTCTAATTTATGTGGCCCCATCCATGGAGATGATAGGTATGGTTTTGGTTCAAGAGGATGAGGAGCTCCAAGAGCATGTCATATACTATCTGATCCGGAACCTTATTGAAGTAGAGATTTGTTATTCTCATGTTAAGAAGCTTGCTTCAGCTACCATACATGCGGTTCAACGGTTGAGACATTATATTCTCCTTCGCCAGACCTTGGTTGTAGCCCATGTCAATCCATTTCAATTCATCATCGCTCAAAGGATGATTGGGGGAAAATATAATAAATGGATTGTCATCCTACAAGAATTCGATCTTGAGTTTGTTTCGACAAAGTCGAAGAAATCATTAATTTTTGCAGAGCTTATATCGGATTTCCCAAGCAAGGCCGAGGAGTTGGTTTGTGAAGATACGTTTGTTGATGAACACATCTTCTTAATCTCAACTTTAGACCCATGGTATGGGGATATCATTATATATTTACAAACGTTGAAGGTCCCTACTCACCTCTCATGGGATGAACGACGATGATTAGGTCACGTGTCTAAGAATTACCTCATAGTGGATAACACTTTGTACCACCGTGGGGTAGATTCCATTTTATGACGTTGTTTAACTCATGAAGAGGCTGAGGTAGTGCTGAATGATTGCCATGGAGGGGCGTGTGGTGGTCATTTATCTACGCTTTCTACAGCCCAAAAAATCTTGAGAGCGGGTTATTTCTAGCCGTCGATCTTTAAGGATTGTATAGATGCAGTCAAGAGGTGGCCAGGTGTTTGCACGTAATATGCGCTCAAAACCTACCCCATTACATCCCATCATCACCACCAGTCCCTGCACTAAGTGGGGTCTTGATTTTATGGATTGCAACCCAGCTTCAGCTGGGGGGCATCATCATATCATAGTGGCTATTGATTACTTCACGAAATGGGTTGAGGCTATGCCTATAGTTAAATCCAACGGTGAGACAGCCGTGCACTTCGTATTCAACTAGATTATTACTCGGTTCAGAATTTCGAAAGAGCTTGTCACTGACCATGGCTCGCACTTTCAGAATCGTATGATGGAAGAGTTGGCATCAAAGTTAGGGTACAAGCAAGATCATTCCTCCTCTTACTACCCTCAAGTGAATGGACATGTAGAAGCAGTGAATAAATCACTCAAATCCATTCTCCAACGAACCATCTCACAAAGCAAGAATAATTGGCACATCATGTTATATCTTGCTTTGTGGGCATATAGAACTGTTGTTAAGACTGCCATGGGTTTTTCTCCATATCAACTTGTACATGGAGTGGAGTCAATATTTTTGGTTGAATGCGAGATTCCCTCTTTGAATCTAGCCGTAGAACTCTTACCAGACACTTCACCATTGGAGGAGCATTTGGTACACCTTGAGAAACTTGATGAGCAGCGTTGAGATGCCTTGGTGGCTCTAGAAGTAAATAAACGCCGCGTAAAGGTCCAGTACGATAAGTCTGTCCGTCCAAGGAGGTTTAGTGAGGGAGAATTGGTCATTTTGTTGGATCAACCGAAAGAACCCTTAGTGGTGGGAAATTTTAACCCCATGTCGCATGGTCCTTATGTCATCAAACGTGTGTTAGAGAAGGGCGCTTATGAGTTAGTGGATTATGAGGGAATGACCTTGGCGGAGCTTAGAAATGGGCTCTATCTCAAGAAGTAATATGCATGATTTTTCAGCCAAGGATGGTTGTTGTATATTATTGTACAGTTTTGGATAGTTAGGTCTTTTTATTATAGTGATCGGGTTTGTGATTAGTTTTCGTTTCTTTTGGTAGATGTCAATGGAATCTTACACCTACATAGGATTCGCGGATGGTGCAAGCCGTCACACTCAACACTCAGCCTCTGCTGCTTAAGTGATTTATACTCCTATGGGTTAGGTACTATCTTCAAGAGGCGTATGTTTGCAGCCATCTTCAAATAATGTTGCTGAATATAATGTCGTTATTGAACTTCTACGGGATGCCATTTCACATGGCGTTCTCTCTCTTGAGGTACATCTTGATTTGGAGTTAGTAGTGTCATAGCTTAATGGTTTGTACCATGTTAGAGATCCGACGTTATTAAGAAGATTCTTACGTGCGAGATTATTAAAATGGCAATTTGACAATATAACATACATACACATTTCAAGAATTAATAATCAAGTTGTTGGCATTTGTTTCATACACAATAAATTCATCACAAACACAAATTTTTACACATCTAAATAAATAAACTGATCACCATAAAAATTTTATATAACATCCAAAATGTAGTAATACATAGTGTCATGATACAAAAATGGGGCTCTCGAGCCACCAAAATATAATACACAGTAATACAAAATTTGTCACTCCCAGGTCTCTAAGCCTGTGGAGGAGGAGGGGGGTTGTGATCATGGAAGGTCACTACGGCTCTAGCTAGCCATAGAAATAATCGCACCCATGCTGGTGGTACACCCACCACCTGGCGCTACATAGCCTCATGAAATTCCTTGACTTGCACCATGGGAACCCTATGTGTTAGCCTCACAAAGTTGGTGTGAATGCTCTAGAGCATTTGCTCCACATACACACCCGTGATATCATCTCCTCTTCCCCTCCGTCTGTGATGAGGGAAGCCTTCAGGCTACCGTGGTCCCACATCTGCATGCAAATGGTAGATGTCACTATGTATTGTCACCCAAAAATATGTCTTTTGATTCCATATAATCAAAAAACACAAAAAAATTAAATAACTCAAAAATTAAAAGAGAGGGTCGAGATTCATTACCTATGTCACCATATGTCAATCCTGGTGGTAGCGGCATGTCTGGGTCCCCCTGAAAATCAATCCCCGCATAGGGGTAGTCATCGATGGAAACTGTCTATCATCGCCACCATGGAAAGAAATTAGCTGGATATGGGTTGGACACCTTACCTCCCCCCAGTCTACACATCGCATCCGCCCAACGTTATTGGGCCAGATCTTGAACCCTGTGGAGAGGAATGTCAACTCTGGGGCTCAATCCTGGAACACGCTAGAAGAAAAACGTGCTTAGTATGTTGCTGAAACCAAAGTTCCGCACTTTGCCCATCTTACACTCACTGAGCTAATGTTTCATGTTGCTCAGTAGTGTAGTGCTCCAGTCATATACCATGGGTCTCGTACACTCCACTGCATAGAACATCAGAGGCTGCGAGACCTGGTGGAGTGAATCCAAGCCTACTATTCTGCCCAATGTCAGTAGGATGGCCTTTAGGCCCAGCACCTGTATGAAGTTAGTAGGGATCTGACTCCCCACCTTCTCTGTGTCTAGATAGAAGTACACCATAATGTACTCATCTATAGTCGGGCCACCTCCGAGCCCACCACGAGAACAAAGGTTCACTACTTCCCCCCATCGGGAAAGTCCAATAATAAAGTACATGTCCTCCACCTCTATGGTGAGGGACATCCCATCTATCTGGAAGGACTCAGAGTGTGGATCCCAGTAATCCACCAACATTGGCAATAGTCTTGGTTTTGCCCCGAAGCCACCAAGACACCAAAACTTGTAGATCCCACATGCACATAGCGCTTGTTGAGCCATTAGATCAGCCCTTACTACCTCCTCTACATCACCATGTTCATGCTCTCTCCATTCTAGGACCATCCTGCACAAAAAATTGCAAGTTTTCCCATTAGATTACTTAAAAAACCTCATGCGCGGTCGCATACGTGACTGTTTTCCAAAAAACCGCATATGTACGTGACTGTGAGGGCATTTTCCACGTATATCCAGCCCTATACATGGAAAAACCCTCGATTTCCACGTGGGCTGCAACGCCCTTTTTAGATTGGCCTAGAAACCTCAAATGATCATGGAATTTGATAAAAATTGCATCAAAATGGAAGAGAAGAGCATGGGTAAGTACCTGGAAGAAATGGTAGTGGATTCCGTCAACTAGATCTCCTGGAATTCGCTGTTGAAAATATGAGCTCAATTGGGTAAAAAATTCAGATGTTTTATAATGTTTTGAATTTTTTGCTATTTATAGAAATTTTTTAAATTTTTGAAAATTTTTACCCCCTTTCCTATAGTTTGGACTACTTCTAATCATTTTGGACTGTTTTTGACCTAATTCATGATGTAGGAGACCTTTTTGAGTGTTGTTTCAGCCTTTGGATTGACCCGTTCGTGCCGATCTCAAGTATCATGTCTAAACTGGCACATAGGTTAGGTTTCATCACCTTTTTCATTTTGCATGACCTTATGACCGTTTCATCATAGCCTTAGGTATGAACCCACTCTATTATGTCATGGAACCTTCTTGTTGTTTTAGAAGTGGCATGGTATGAGTGGTAGAGCTTGACCTTACATGGGTACCCTAGTTAGCGCCTTATCTGCATTTGGTGCCCATGCTAACATTTTGTCCTTTAGGGTGTGGGAGTCTATTGTATAGTACTACCATGACATTTCGCAAGAGCCTCATACTCCTCTTAATGTTTTGTTGTCCTATTTCCCTTAGGACTCCCGTATGTCAAGTTGTAATAGCATTATCATGAGCTTTTCCTGCCTTATTGAGCTTTGTGACGGCTTCCCTGACATTGTGTTTTAGACATATAGCCTGAGCTTCTCTCATGTCTAGCCATGCAGAGGCATTTTATATATCCTTTGCAGCTTGATTCCCTTTTTACCGAGAGGGGATTTTCCCCCAAGTGTCGATATCCTACACATGTGTCCTTGCATTGAGCATAGGTATGTTCCACTGCTTGGAACTAGTTTGTTTTCCCCTATGACACTCGTCTCCTCCTAGTCTGTAACTATAAAGCAGTTTTATTCTTTTTCAAGCTTTTTAAATATTTGAAAAAGTCCAAAAAAATAAAAAAACCAAAAAGCCGAACAAGGAAAGATGTTATATTTGGCAGTTGTCGAGTCGTGTCGCCTTCGAACAGAGCACTGTATATCACATCCATTGGTTGGGTTTATAGTTTGACTTTAGGAGCTGTACTCATTTATCTGAGTTTATCTCCACCAACTGGTTAAGCTTCCAGTCCCCATGGAGCCTCTGTCAATGCCTCATGTGTTGCAGACATGTCCCAGTTTGTATATCGAGTCTATGCTGCCTTTATTTAGTCACCATTCGCCGTTATGCTCTTGTTGGAAGGAAGTTGAAACCTGAGTCGGCCATTCCTTAGTTATCTTGACTTTGCATGTCGGCCATTCCTGGTACAGTTACTGGTTCATGCACCTTATGATCGAGTCCTTCCACATTATACAACTTTGTTGAGTACCTCATGCTGGATGATGGGGGATGCCTTAATGCCCTCCTTTTAGTGGATTTCATCCCATCGAATTCAGATCATTTATTCTGGGATTGGAATCTAGAGTCATTTTGAGTGCCTTGAGACTTGCAGTCATAAATGGTAGGTTCTCTCGCCATCGACAATATTTGGGAATACATCAATGTCCTCTGATCGATGGATCCTCTCAAGTGTTCGACTTCAACACATTTATTCACACTCATTAGTTTGCACTGTAGTACCTTTATTCCCATTATCATTATCGCTGGGTGATCTCGTGTCTGTTAACGGTATACATCAATGACCGGTAATCAGAAAATGGACTACTATGTTCGACCTTGACACCTCTATTCACATAGTAGGACATTTACTCATAGCGGTTTGTGTAGAAGACCTTCCAGATTGGTGGCATCTCTTATATGCTACCTCCTTGATCGTGCCAGTGTTCATGAGATTTCAACTCTCATGAC
This sequence comes from Pseudotsuga menziesii, assembly GCA_001517045.1. Taxonomy (NCBI): domain Eukaryota; kingdom Viridiplantae; phylum Streptophyta; class Pinopsida; order Pinales; family Pinaceae; genus Pseudotsuga; species Pseudotsuga menziesii. Next base: position 66,158 of record LPNX010276179.1, read on the forward strand.
TTGATTCCAGTATATGTCAGACATTTCCAGGCATTATGGAGATCTTGATCCATTATCTATCTTCAACCATTATGGATATCATGGTCCTTTGTATATCTTCATCATGGAGATTCTGATCTATGTATATTGTATGTGGCGATGACCACTTATGTGATATCTTGTATCATGCCTATTCATGGCCATTGTACTCTTATGTATCCAAGACTGCTATATGTATTTGGAGTTATACGCAGAGTTGTATCATTGTACTATGTTGATTGGGTGGCTAGTCTTCCATTTGGGATCCTTCATCACTCCACTTCTGGGATGGACTTATAATGTATTTCAGCCATCATATGACCCCTTTGACCTCACACATTAGGGGGCATCTGTTATAGCTGATTTTACCACTCCAAGTGAATCACACTTGTATGGCCTTCCCCTGTCCCTCTGCAAACTCCTTAGACCCCTTGGACCACTTTTTGTCCTTTGATGTTTCCTTGACCATCCCTAAAAACATGTGTAAATTCATATAAGTGACTTTTAAACCCTTAATCACGTATATATGCGGGTTTGACCCGTAAAACTGTGTACATCGGGATGGGTACATAATCCAAATCCTTTTGGAGTTTTCCTTGACATGGATCCGACTCGCTTGACTCCTGGCCTTCCATATGCCTTGAGATCGCTCAGATTTGACCTTTCATTACCCCTTTGAAAATATATATAAGAAACTATTTGGTACATTGAAGGCATATGAGAGAATTGAGAGAAAATAAACTATAGTCCATTGTTGCCAAAACTTGTGCTTGAGTCTGCATCCCTTTGTCCCTTGGAGCACTTTTGTGTTCTTCCCAAGCTTGCCTTTTGCTTGTGAGCTTGCTATCGAGAGATGGAGGATTGAGGTGGTGGAGGCCCAAATGGGGGATTCAGTTTCTCCGATTCGCAGACGTGCCGAAAAAGGTTGTATCCATTGTCATCTCTAATTTTATATTAATAGAAATATCTTTTCCTGTCCAATAATGTATGTTTGAATGAATATTTTATCCATGGGATGTTTTCAAATGTTTATACATTGTTGATTATACATGCTAGAATCGATATAACACTAATATATATAGTATGCTTGTATTGTTTACTTGTTGTTGAGGAAGTAATCTATCAATTCAAGCTGAAGTTGGAAAGCTCAAAGGGGATCTACTTTAACCATCTGGAATAAGGTACGAGGTCTGATCCTTTAGTGTTAGATATTTAATTTCTATTGCATATTAGAAAGGATTGATTTCTGGATTCAAGTTGTCTGTTGTGGTACCCCATGCCATAGGAATTTCTCTCTGTAACAGTAGGGTGGTGTTAGGGCTCACAATATTTCAAGTTAAACAGTTGTAGCTGGCAAAGACTAAGGGGTTGTAGCCCCTTCCAGTTGTAGCTGAAAAAATTGTATTAAATTTGTTCACCCCAGTTGTTTTTGGGTCAAATTTATTTTTAAAAGGCTTTCGTGGGATTACCCTAGGACTTGGGTTTCCACATCAAAATATTGTGTACTATGCATCTTATTATTTTCATGTACATTGATGATATGATATTATTGGTGATTAACAACTTGCTCTTGATTAAAAAAAATTATTGTGCAAATACTCAATCACCCCCCTCTTAGTATTTCAACAATTGGTAACAGAGAGGGTTCCTTCAAAATTGTCTAACCGCTGGAAGGAAGTCATGCGCAAGTTTTCTAAAAAAAGTAAAAGTGGATCAACCTTGTTTGATGGGCCAACTACGCATTCTAGAGCACAATGATGAGAGCCTACATGGAAGCTAAAGGAATGGAGATATGGAAAAGTATCAAAAATGGGTATAAAGTACAAAAGCCTATACCAACAGATCTAGATGAGTTGATTAAATACAATAAAAAATCAAAATATATAAATCACCTTCTAGGTCCTATAGATGAATTCATCTTTAACAAATTTATGAACTGCCCCTCTATAAAGGAAATGTGGGACAAACTACAAACCATGTATCAAGGAGATAGTAAATTCAAGAAAGCCTAACTTCAAACACACATAGGACAATTTGAACATCTGAGGATGAATAATGATGAAAACATTGCAGCCTATACTCTTCAAGTTGATCAAATTGTGAATACCATCAGAAGTTTGAGAGAAGAAGTTGATGAGGCCATAGTTGTTCGAAAAATTCCAAGGGCTCTTTCCAAAAAGTTCAATCCTAATATCTCTTCCATATAAGAAAGAATAGATATGAAGAATATGACAGTAGATCAGTTCCATGGGACTCCTGTGTCCTATGAAATGAGAATTGAAGTTGAAGACACATCAAGAAAGAAATCAAAATTCAAGGTATCCTCCAAACAAGCTAGGAAGAACAAATCAACAAAAGGCAAGCCAATAAGTGATGATTCTGATGATAAGGAAATAACTAAGTTTGTATTGAAGTTAAATAGAGGTACTTGGAAATACAAAGGTAATTTACCTCTTAAATGTTTTTCATGTGAAATTATATGTCATTTTTCTTCTAAATGTCTATATGCAAAGAACTCAGATAGTGATGAAGATGGCGAATTCAAACCCTACAAGAAGTAAAATAATTACAAGAATAAAAAAGAGGTAAGTTCACAAAGAAGAAACATCTCTATACAAAAGGGAGAACAACTCATCTAGTGAGGACTCTAACAATGATAGTGACAGTGACTCTGACAATGAAAATGAACCAAAGAAGGTACTCTTCATGGAAATAAACTCAAATGAGGTTTATACTAGTGATGAATAATCTGAAATTGAAGGTGAGGTATATCTTGAAGCATAACTTATAAGCACCTTGAAGAATCTAAAGAAATCCAGGAAGGAGAACATGGTTCTTAAGGAAGAGGAGCAAGGGTTTGAACAAATCATTGTTGACCTGAATATCAAACTTGAAGAAGCCAAAAGAATTGAAGAATATCTTACTGAATAGCTAATGGAAAATATGAAAGAAAAAGAAAATTACGAGACTCACATAGTATCTCTGAAAACAAAATTACAGATGAAAGATATCGATAAGAGTTATGAAAACAAATCCAAGATTCTAGAACAAATTATCAGCATTCAAAATCCATTCTTCGACAAGACCAGTATAGAATACAAGCAAAATACCAATGTGGCCTCAAGTTTAATGACGTTGGGTAATGAAAAGAAGCCAAGAAGCTATGCAGAAGTTGTCAATGACTCAACTAATGAAGAAGAGATCGAATTCCAACCAAAACAACCCATACCAAAAGGAGGGACAAAAAAAAGACAAGATCTCAGAAGGACAGTTCCTTCATCTAGTCTTAGGGATGTACATTTATTTTATGGGTATTTCTTTACATGTGGAATATTTGGACACAAAGCTATAAACTATTTTCAAAGAAGAAATTTTGAAACAAGGAATAACCTTACACTACAACAAAATACCGTTTTTGGGGATGGTTTTGGCTTGTGGAGGTTTTTCTAACCACCCCCCCCCCCAAAAAAAAAATTGTTTAGGTCTTTGGGGATGGTTCTTAAAAACCCCCTCAAAAGTCCCAAAAATTGGACTTTTGGGGGCATTTTTTTAAACCCCCCTCCCCAAAAGTCCAATTCTCAAGACTTTTGGGGGCATTTTTTAACCCCCCCCCCCCCAAAAGTCCAATTCTCAAGACTTTTGGGGGGGGTTTAGAAAGACCCCCCCTAAAGGTGTTTTTGAAGGTGACTTTTAGAACCCCCCCCCCCAAAGTCTTGAGAATTAGAATTTTGGGAGTGGTTTTGTCTTGCGACAGTTTTGCTAACCCCTCCCCCACCCCAAAAATATTTTTTAGGTATTTGGGGGAGGTCCTTAAAAACCCCCTCAAAAGTCATGTGAATTTGACTTTTGGGGCTGGTTTTTTAAACCCCCCCGCCCCCCACAAAAGTCCTATTGGAATTTTTTGGGGGGTGTTGGAAAGACCCTCCCCAAAAGTCCCATTAGATTTTTAGGGGGGGTTTGGAAAGACCCCCCCAAAATTCCAACATGACTTGGAATTTTTTTTGGGGGGGAGGGGTGTGGGGGTTGGAAATATCCCCCCCCAAAAAAAAATCCTTACAACAAGACTTTTGGGGGGGGGGCATGGGGGGAGCGGGGGGGGGGTTGGAAAGACCGCCCCACCCCGCCCTGCCCCCAATTCCAATAGGAATTTTGGGGTGGGGGTTTGGAAAGACCCCCCTAAAGGTTTACCTAATAGTTTTTTAAAGGTAACAGTATAATTCAAATATTATATGTAGTATAATATATAGTAGGATCACTAAAAGAAAAAACAAGCATAGAAATAATATACACAATATTTTGACCTTGGAAACCACAAGGGATAAAATGCAACAACATTGTGATAGAGATCTTAGTTCAAAGTACAACATACATCCTAATACATAGTAATCACATATAGCATAAGATAAACCCTAGAACCCTGAAAATACTTCTTCTAACTGGTAGCGAACTTATTCCTTGAGTGGAGTGAACTTGGTTGGGTGAAAATGAGTGAGGCACCTTGTTATTTATAGTTGAATTTATGTTTGTTTGTTCGACACTTTAACTAGGGCTTGCAACTTGCACACTTAATCTGGTATGAATTGTCTTTTATGCATAATAATCATTGTTTATTATTATATTTTCTAAGGTCGACTTGGTGAGGATGTCTCACATAGCTACTAAATCAACACTCCCTCTTATCTACGGAAGAATCATCATACTAGAGCACGTATGAATATCATTTGTAAATAAAAACCATCTCTAACATATCTATATCATAAGCAAGTTCTTCCAACACAATCTCAATCCATTGAGAAGTGTCAACAACTCAACCCGGTACATCGGGGAGTCAATATGCACCAACTGGTAAACCATGGCCATTGGGGAACCTACATGTAACGACTCAATTTATTCTATCAAGGATTCAACAACTCAACCTAGTACATTGGTGGGTCCACATACACCAGCTCAATCCATTCCGTTGGAGAGCCTACATGTAATATTCGCTAGTATGCACTAGTATGCACCAGCTTCTCCACCCCATCACAGGGTGTCTCAAAGATCTCCCCACTCCATCTAAGAGTGTCTATGAGAATGAACTAAATTTCTCCATCACATCACATGATGTCCAAGATATCTCCCCACTTAGTCATAAATTGTCCAGGAGCATGTGTTGGTCTCTCCATCCATTCACAGGATGTTTGAGAGATCTCTCACTCCATCACAAAGTGTTCAAGAGAATGCAATGGACTCTTCAGCCCTTCACAAGTTGTCCAAGAGATATCCCCACTCTATTATATTAGTGTCTGAGAGAGTGTTGTGTCCTATCTACCCCTTCACAGGGTGTTCTAGAGATATCCTTGTTAACCTGAAAAATTCCTCACTCAGCTCTACATGGCCTACACCACCCAAGGACACCCATGATCGACCCTTGTAACACCCCATTAGACCCCCACACCCTCAAAAAGGCTTAAGAATGAATAAAATAGCTTAAAAACCGCAAAAGGAGCCTAAACAACTCTCCTAAGGGCTAAAGCCTCCAAAAAGGGGCTAAAACCCCTCAAAGGAGCCTAAAACCCTAAAAGGAGATAAAGTTAGAGCGGAGTGGGTTAAAAGCCCCAAAAAGGGGCTAAAGACCATACCAAGGGCTTAAAACCCTAAAACCTCAAAAGAAAGCTATAAAAGGAGGGTGGGGGGTCACTCTCAAAACACACCTCTCTTGCATACTGTTATGCTACCCGTGGATTCCTTGAGACCTCTTTACCTCTCAAGCAACCCACATCCCCCTCTCTTCCACTCACATTCCCCATTGAGCCATAGCTCCTCCTCCATTATTGAGTGAGATAGAGAGGTGCTTCCTTCTAGCCAGGGCGTGGTGGCCCATTTCACCAAAGGAGAGGTATAATCTTGTTTTGTTTATACATTTTTCTTTGATAGCTTAGTTAGTTTTTGACCATTATTTGTTTGCAGGTTTGATCGTTAACATGTTTTGTAGGCCTATTTTTACTTAATAGTTGTTTTCCAGTAGCCAAGGCGAAGCCCTAACCTTGTTTGCAAAGGGGCTCACGGCCATTTTTCTTTCTTTCTCTTTGCTTTCTATCCATTCTATTTTCTTTCTGCATTTTCCACACGTAGGAACCTACCCTTCTATCCTATAGACAGAAGGGAGCCATTCCTGCCCCTGTAGCAAGGAGAAATCCTTGCTACAATCCTCACTCCATCACATAGTGTTTGGGAGAAAGCAATGGCCTATCCACCCATTCATAGGGTGTCTCAAAGATCTCCCCACAACATTATAGAGTGTATGAGACAATATAGTGGTCTCATCTCCACCCCTTCAAGGGTTCATGTCCAAGAGATTTCCCCACTCGGTCACAAAGTGTCTGAGAGAATGTCACTATAAAATCATCCTTCCCTCTCAACGAGGGAGTCAACATTGGACTAATATCCCAACTCTATCATAGATTTATGAAGATAAGGTACGGTCCCATTTTTAGTCATCTAGGGACTATTCTCCCCACTTTATCACAAGAGTGTTTGGGAGAATTCACTACTCCATTCTTACTCATCTACCCTTAGCCAAGCCATGTGACTAATATTGCGAGAATGTCTGCTTGATGCTGCATACATCCATCTTCAATCTCATCACATCTCCCTCTGTACTAGAGAACCTTTCTCCCTCTACATATGAGCATCATACTCTCCCTCTAGATATTCCTATAGGCTAGTCCATCAACCTATATGACATGTCATTTTAGGTGCCAATCCAAACACTGACTGTCATAGGAAAAATAAGCACATCTCCTAATTACTGCAAGAATCTGTCCTAGTGACAACTAGGTACATCAAGGATACTCTCAACTTCCTGTACAGTGGGATACACCAAATATGAATATAAAAAAAACATCACTTATATTTGTTACCATCAGTGTAGATATGTACTCACAGTCCATCATGTTATATATGCTCAGGATCTCAACTGTGTTCTTCCCTTAAAGGAGGAGGATATCATTATGTCTCAGCCACACCTCCAATACCAATACATGGTATAATTCTCATAGATACTCATCTTGGACTCAAGGATAACTTCCTCTTCACCTGTCGATAATTCTCTCTATATCCTTAGAAATAAATTGAGTAGTTGATCATGTCCTTCAAGACTAAAAGGCTCTAACCACTTCTAGAGTTTTCGATGACTCCAAATAGATGCCAAATACTTCTCATGATCATAGATAGAGTCAATAATTATGCACAATAATCATTTTTATTATTCTATTTTTTGAGGCCGATTTGGTGAGGATTCCTCACACAGCTACTACATCAACATTACATTTTCAATTTGATGTGATTTTAAGATATATGTTCCTATGTAGAGGGGAACATAGTCTTCATCATGCTTGTTTGTGGTCATTTAGAGTCTCTAGAAATGATTTAATCATATGTCTCTATCAGGGCCTATGCATATCCCCCCCCACTCTCCTTCCATCCTTGAATTGACTTCAGAGGCTCCGTTAAAGAAGAGTTTAAAGAAATTGTGATAGTTTAACAAGCCCCAAAAGGCATACTCTTTTAAATATGGTCTCTAAGCTAATTTCTACTAGTTTATACAAGATAGATTTGGACTAAGGTGGGATATCAAATACAAGATCTCTTACCCAACAAATTTCATGCAAGACAACAAGATATTCATGTTTAAATACTTGCATCTCATGAGAATTAGAAAGAGATTCAAACAAAAAACATATAGCTTTGATGGTTGTATGCCCGGGATGAGAGACCTCTGCATTAAGTATCCTCTTGTTTCAAGCTATCCAAATTTTCCAACAAAATTATTTGGGAAGGTTCATCCATATTATGATTAGGTTGGGTTTGATAGGCAAGGATCCTAGGTAGTAATTTTTCAAATTCAAGAACAAATTGCACCAAGCATAAGAAAGTGTATTAATTTTCCATACTTCATTTGTATCATCATCCCAAATTGATTGAGCTTAATCACATTTTATAAAAAAGAGGTTTCGTAGTCTCATCCTCTGTGAGGAATAATGCACGGTGAGAGGGTCATTGTCTATTTTGTTCTGTAATATTTTCCAATGTGATAATTCTATTGTGTATCAATATCTAGTAGAAGACATTTATCTCCCACAATCACTTGGAATATAACCTCATTAAAAATTGATATTTTAATTGCATACCTAAAGCTATTATTAATTTCTAAATTACCCTTTTAAATGAAAATATAAATCATCTCCACATTTTTTTATCATATTAACATCTTTTAAAATAAAATATAAATCAATCACTTGTGATAATTCTATTGTGTGTCTATATCTAGTAGAAGCTGGAATTTATCTCCCACGATAACTTGGAATATAAACTCGTTAAAAATTGATATTTTAATTGCATACCTAAAGCTATTATTAATTTCTAAATTACCCTTTTAAAACAAAATATAAATCATTTATTTCCACATTTTATTATTATATTAAGATGTTAATACTAGTGTTAAATATAAACAAATAAACTATATAGAATATTATTGTTGTTAACATTCTATATAGTCTATAAGGTTTACCGTTAAGTCAATTAGAACAATATAAGTCATAAGATTATTTATTATATTAACAACTTTTAAAACAAATTATAAATCATTTCCATATTTTTTTATTATATTAAAATGTTAATACTAATGTTAAATATAAAAAAAATTAGAACAATATAAGTCATAAGATTATTTATAATATTAACATCTTTTAAAAGAAAATATAAATCATTTCCACATTTTTTTATTATATTAAGATGTTAATACTAGTGTTAAATATAAACAAATAAACTATATAGAATATTATTGGTGTTAACATTCTATATAGTCTATAAGGTTTACGGTTAAGTCAATTAGAACAATGTAAGTCATAAGATTACCCTCTAAATAATTGGTTTTTACAACCCATCCTTACTCCATATCGCTTTTCATTGAATATGGTTTTTGCAACCCATCCTTACTCCATATTGCTTTTCATTGAATATAGACCAACGAACGAGATCATTGACAAATGTTGTTATGTTTTGGAGCCCAACAAAGGATATTATTGACAAATTTTGTTATTTTTTCCAAAAGGGTAGGGGCCTAACAGGTCGTCCTAGGCTCCAGGCTGGTGAGCTTCTCGTGGAGTCCAAACACCTAGAGCCCCAGCATACCCGTTTCACTATGCGCTGATTAACAATGATAAGGTTGGGATTTATAAACAATAAATAGGTCAACTTCTCTATCAACTTCTCTATGAACACTAAATAGATCAATTCACAGACAACATTCACTTCTGCATCAAAAATCTTGTCTGAGTTCAAAGCAGTTAGGAGTGAGCGATCCTTATGAAAATTATGCTCCTTAAATGCTTACTGATATTTTCATGGAGAAGTGCTATCAGACCTAATGGAGAATTTGCTTAATTTCTAATCAAACTCTAAAACTAGCTTAATCAACAAGGAAACTCTTTACAACAACATGAATTCCACTGAAATCTCATGTCGTCATTCCATTTTTTCAAACTGATTACTTTCAAGATGGATCTGGAAACTTCTTGCATGAGGTACAAAGAATTTGATAGCAGTTAACATAGTTACCACTAACACATATGTAGTTAGTCCATTTAGGGAAGTTACAGGAACACATTATCCATATACCTCCATATTTGCTTTTCTAAGGGCATCATGCCATGACTTAATGTGGACGTTTACCATGAGCACAAATTGTCAATGCAATTTCATGAAGGGAATCTAAGAATTATATTTGACAACAATGTAAACTGTTGCATTCAATCAAATCTAGATAACAATAAGTTTTGTGAAATATTTCTATTCTCATACAGTTTTTAAACAACCAAAAATAAATCTAAGTTTGATGGTAAATGTACGCCAACATAGTTGATTGGATGCCACATTAATCAAGGGAATTCCATATATGCATATGGTTATCCTTGAATTTATCTCTACCTCAACAAAGAGTGTCATTCTTAATTGTATCGTTGACTTCTTTATTAGGCTTTTAGTAGCAAGGATTCCACTACACTGAAATTCTATATTTAGTCCCTATCTACATGTGAATGCTTAGTTTTCCTCTAGAGTATTGGCATGCAAAATTTGATATTTCCATTAAAGAAGCACTATATAAATTTGTTACCCTTGATCTAGAGATGGTAAATTTGGCTACTACTACTTTTTCTTGTATTTGCAATAAGGTTGATTTGAACAAGTGTCTTTTTTAGGAAACCATTCTATATTGCAATTGTTGTACTAAAATTCAAATGTTGGACTATGAATGCATTGCTTTTCACCATAGGGTATTCTTTTGCACATGACCACTTGGTTTCCTCCTATTTGAAGGCTAAAGCTTCTTCCCATACTACTTCATATTCAAAGAAGTGTATAAATTGCAAATAAAGTTTATGGAAGAACTAATAAATGGCTCCTACTTACCCATAGTTGACTTGGTATGTGTTTCAAGTCTAAGGGTTAAGTAACACTACATGATGGTCAACTCAAAATCAACTCCATAAATTGTCTCATTTAATAAGATGATTTATAGATAAACTGAGCTTGATAAAAGTATGTTCATCAAATGAATGAGATAGTGATACTAAAGAATATGGAAAATATTTTACAACTAAATAGAAAATTATTTTAAATTTCTTATTCATGTAATTTAAACTCAATAACTCAAATTAAAAATTTATAAAGGTGTGCATATTACTAAAGTTTACAAACATATACAATATCTCTTCTCCATTTGAACATGTAACCCCATCCCAACACTCAGTTGTATGCATCCAAATCACAACAATAGGATCCCCACTTCTGACGTCAACACACTACTCAGTATAGCTCCCCTTCTAGTTCTTATAGTTCTTTCAAACATATTACTATTTCAAGTTTTCCTCATTCGACTTCAGATATTAGGAGAGACACTTCCAATGTGTAGCATGACATACTCGCTATTTTTGGATTGTAGATCTCATATCCATTCTCCTTGTATATTTATTTCCCTATTTAGACCATGTGTCACGATATAGGAGGTTACATATAGCCCATAAGCCATAAATGAAAATATTGTTGATGATGACTTCAATGTACAACATGGGCCAACAGAGATGCACTAGCCCTCTATGTTAGGAGATAACAAGGCCAAAATTACATGACAGGGTAGTTGCAGGCCCCATTGATGAATAGAGTAAGAGAGGGTCCATGTTGTAAAGAAGAAACCTTATATAGTTCTTCACCTTCCTTATATACAATAACCGATAGGGAGGTTAACTGTTAGTTTGATGCCCTCTTGGATGATGTGTTTACTTCTTGATTTTATTCTCTTTTGACATGACAACAATAGATATATTTTAATTCATTTTTTGACTCCATCATTCTCTAAATACCCTCCAATAGGTTCTAATTCCAAGAATAAATAGATATTTATAGGTTGAATACAACCTAGTTTTAGTCTCCAAACATTTGAAGGTATCTCACACATTATTCCAATACAAAAAACATCAAGATTGTTACAAACCTAAACTCTAGTATGCTGTTCATAATAACATCAAAACTACATTAAAAATAATTTATATGAATTTAATAAAAATAGAATTCTTTCCACCCACTAACACCTAGATTATATCACTAACACCGCAGTGTTCAAAATTGAACCCTTCCGAGCCCTTCCAAAGGGTTCTAGCCCTTAGCAAAAGTGAAAAGTTAAAATTTCCCTTCAAAAAAAATTTAAAATCTGAATTTTACCCTTCCAATTAAGAAGGGCACAATTTATATCAACATTTCAAAAGAAGGGAAACATTTGAAATTACCCATCCATATAAATTGCTCAAGATTTCGAAATTCCTATGCTATAAAGTTCAACTCATCATTCAAAATATTGGAAATATGATCAATTATAATCACTCACTCACTCATGTCATGCATTGAGTGCTTAGTTGTGTAATATGACCAATAATCGTTGATGACTACAAGGCACTAACCATCGAGATGCGTCTCTAATTCCTGAGTCACTTGGGGCTTCAATCTAAAGTGTGACAATGTGTCAAAAACTATGACTATAATAAAAAAGATTGACTAATAGTCTACTACTAGGCCTGAAATGAGCTCATAACTTTGTTCCTACTACATATGTGAACCTCGCTACCAATGTCCACTCATTTTTCGTCAAACTAAAATTCAAAAGGTCAGTTCGATGAGTCCTCCTCTACAAGACTTATTTTTTTGCATGAATATCATGGACTCATGACAACTATAAACAACACTCGGTGTTATGCAAATACAAATAATGGCATGCAGCTAGGATCACAAACTATGCAGAGGTTGATTTATGCATTGATATAGAGAGGTGTGGCACACGATATGGCAAAGAAATGGTTATTAATAAAATTAAAAAAAAAAACAATTGTTGGCTCAAGAATAGTCTTCAATTTGATGGGTGGCATGATCATGGTGTAATCTCCCTTTTCCCTTCCAAACATTTGTGGTTTCTCACAAAATTTGTCCTCGGCGCCACCAAAATACATATAAAAATTACTTGTCTTTACATCCGCTTCCTTTTAAATCCTCATCTCATAGTCATACCTAAGTATTATTATTCATGCACATCCTCACCTTATATTACGAATTGGGTCAAGGCACATAGACAACCATAAAATATTAAATGCGTCAGGACGCAAAGAGTAAGAGACAACTATAAGTAATTCTTATATTAAATTTACCATATAAGTCTTTAATTAACACTATCAACTAAAATTTGGATTGTTGTGATCTTCTTATCACTCCTCACTAATGTGATTGCAAGGCATTCTTTGAAGGTGAGGTCCATAATTTTAGGTCTTATTCCTCATTATCATGCCTTTTCATAAGACAATAAAGAGGGTAGTGGGCTCCATAAACATGGAAAATGGTTTCGACATAAAGGTATACAAATTAATTGTTTTCATCAAATAACTTAAATTCCTACATGTGACAGTCTATTCACTGAATCTTGGACTAGTACAAAACACACAATTTTTTAGAGCCCCAATCCCTTAATTACTCACACCTAGAACTTTCTCAAATCTAGGCATTGGTAAAATTCTTTTGGTATTTTGGTTCAATTTAAAAGGAATATTGTTGTGACTTAGACATGCAGTGAGTTGTAAGAGTTCAATTGACTTAGGCTTGATTCCATTTCCCCTCCATCCCATACATGTATTCTTTCACGACAAGTGTTGAACAAAACAATTTGATGCCTTGACCCCAATTATGCTAGCTTTGCTAACTTGCTTGGTATGTATTTTTTTTTAATGTTTTCTGAGTTCTATATTATTTTTTCTTAGGTGTGCAATCCTTATCATTCTTACATCTCTCAATCTTCTATTGCATGTGGATGCCCCAATATTGTTATGACATAGTCTAAGTAGTTTTTTGTATAATGAAGTGTGCTCCAACTTGAAAAAATACAATAGAATAGTTGTTATGTTACTGAACTGTAAAATTAATGATACACATATGACAACTTAATGTGTTCAAAATACGTCTTATTGAAAATATATTATTTTTTTCTTGTAAATAGTAAGAGGTGCTCAATTGTTAAAAATTGTAAAAATTTGAAAGAAGAATTTTATTTTTTTACATTTTTTTTGGTGAAAGGATTTAGTTAATTTATACTTGTCAATTGAAGTACAATTATTTATATTACCCTTCATCTTTCAAGGGCTCCAAGAATAAATGCCCTTCCAATTGAAATTAAGACCCACCCTTCAAATTTGATCACTCTAAATTACATCACATAACATCACCAAAGAAACCAAAAAGTTTGTCCTTTCCCACAACTAAATTTGAAACTTCACTTACATTATCATCCTTTTTTTACTTGACCATAGTACCTTAAATAT
>LPNX010276179.1:80590-179795 GCA_001517045.1 Pseudotsuga menziesii
CTTCTGTTGTGGACGCGTGCTTATGCATTGACAGTACATACCAGTGACTCTTCCCTACATGCTCGTCGTTTCCTGAAAGAACCTACTATCCTATTCTATGAGATGGAGATTGAGAGACGAAATTGTCTTAGAGCACTCATGGCGAAGCTTAATCTTGATGAGGTGGGACAACTAGAGAATCCCATGAAGTTTCAAGAAGAAGAAGCATCATCTTCCAATGTTGATGTTGAATAGGTTCAAGAAATGGAAGGGACTCTACATATTTATGAAAATAGCCAAGAGAAAGAGCAGGGGGATTAGGGAAACCGTATCACACCTTGGGAAGTCTTGCATCACACCTCCAGTGAGAAAGTTAGGCAAGCACTACCAACACCACGAGGAGAGCTATTATTTTTACCACATGAGAGCCTAGACAGTAGCTGTGTTCATCCCAATAGTTTTTTTCAGCCATATTAGGTTTGTAATTTTAGTTTAGTATAGCTCTTTCAATAACGATTGAGAATTAGTGAGTATCAACCACAGTAGAGATGACACTAGCATAAACAACTGGAACCAAATCTTGATAGGTAAAATACCTCTAGTAGGTAGGTTTCTCATCTGGACCTTTTCATATGTACAGGATTGGTCAAGATAGGATAGGTTCCGGGTCGAGGAAACTACTCACCTACACACATGATAATAATGGAAGTTGAGGAACTATAGTGAATCCATCTACTTCAACCCCTGATATCCCTATTAAAGTAGAGGATACTGCATGTTTTATTGAGGAGTGCTAGTATTGTTGTTTCATAGTGAAAGGCTGTGTTGGTTGATAATAGAGATGGGGGAAACATTTGGCAGTAGAGGCCTGTTCATGCAACTGGATTTTGTGTTGTGCTTCTCTCTTGCCGGTATCAAATCTCTTCAGAATCACCACTTCTTTGTTTTTATTTATCCTCTTTGTTTGTTAAGTTAGGAGATGTTTTCTATATGTTTCTATATCTTGGTATTTTTTATACAAAATGATGCATTTTATTATGATCGAGTAAGCTTGCAGTTCACCAATCTAGTGTAAATTACTTCTAAGAAGCTTATAATGGGTGAGTAGCTATTCTACCAATTTTTCTAGGGAGCATCGTTACCCAACCGCTTGAAACTGCTTGGATTGCAGAGACATTCCATGAAGGGTGAAACTGTTAGAATAATAAACCCATAGTTTACCCATTTAGACATTAATTTAATTATTTCTGTCTTATTAGCCTAGTTCATGTGTCCCACCTTGTGCAAGTTGTCATTTTCCTATCTATAATGGTCAAACTTGCCTTATTTGACTCATGTAGCGCATGGGAGAGCTAAAGGAATCAATTCTGCTTTATTCCTGGCCTCCTAGGCTCCCTTCTACTTTTTCTGCTTTATTCCCTGCTTTTTCAGTGTTTTAAGGCAAAAGGAAAAGCTAGACTAGGTGAGGTTGACTAGTTTTTTGTCCTACACATCCTCCTCTCTTTTCTCCATGAAAAAGCATGTATGAGCTGCCATTCCACCACTCTTTAGCTTGCCTAAGTCATTTTTCCAATTAGTGAGCTCCATGACAGATTTGGGATCAGCTTTTTACACCTATGGGGGATTTGCTTTTTTTTAGTAAGCCTGCTTTATGCTAGATTCAAATTGCTCCTCATGCATTCGAATCCCTGATGTATGTTATTTATTCAAAAACCTATGTTATTACAGGGTTGGCTATTGTACACTGATTTAATACAGTTTAGTGTTCAGCTCCAATTTTCAGTCTCTTTGTGAGTGATTTTGCATGATCAATTGTTAATTGTTGTGAGTAAAATTAATCTATCACCTGGTTCAATTTCCACATGGTATTAGATCCATTGTAAATTGTTTCTCTCCTTCAAAAATTGTTTTGCAGGCTTGACATCAATGACTAGGATCCTTCTACTGACAACCGGGACAGATTTTCTAAGCTATGGATCAATCACAGAAAACTTTCTTGAATCCCTTCAATTTATTTGAATGGAAAGCAGAGATGGAGATACTGTTGAGAGTGAAAGGCCTCTACAGGGTGACTATGGCAACAGAAGTAGAGCCCAATGCAGCTGCAGAGAAGATAAAATGGCACAACAAGAGGGATGAGGCTTATGGCCTCCTGTGTCTGAGTATTTCCAGAGACCTCCTTTTCCATCTCCATGGATTGACATCACCGAATGAAGTATGGGAGAAGCTTGCTGGTCTTTTTGGAAAGACAGATGAGATGAGGGGACATCAAATCGAAAATGAGATGATTTCCCTGAGTCCAACGAGCTTTGAATCCCTGCAGCTATATTTCTCCAAGTTCGAAGCACTAGTTTTGCAGCTAAAACAGTGTGGTATTGAAAAGAAAGATGATCAAATCGTATTGGCCATCCTCTCAAATTTGAGCCCTGATTATTCAGTGTTTGTTTCAACCTTCTATGCCACAAAACTGACAGCTCGAACCTGGAAGATGCCTAGCCTTGCAGATTTCATGGAATCTCTCACACAAGAACAGGACAAGCTAGTGATGATGGGCACCATCAAACCATCCAAAGATCAAGATTTGATTGCTAGAGATTCGAAGGTGGATTCAAAAAGCAAAAAGAAAGCTAAAAAGCCACCTGAGCAAAAGAGAGACAAGAAATAGTCTCCGGAGGATCAACAAGGTCCCAAGAAGAACTACCAGAAGAAGAAAAACAAAGGTGAAATGAACAAGTGCGCATACTACAATAAGGGCAATCACTCTGAAAGCTCTTGTATGAAAAAGCAGATAGACATGCTGACCCAACTCCTGTAGAAGAATGGCATCTCCCTTCCAGAAAGCTCAAAGAAGAGAGAAGGAGGATCAAGTTCAGATGACAGAGAGAGAGTTCATGCTCTAGTTACTGGTACATCAAGCTCACCCAGTTTTATCATTGATTCTGGAGCTTCAAGACACATGGTTTCGACTAAGGAGGCCTTCTCCTCACTGGAAAATTTGAAAGGACCATCTATAGTACTAGGATATGACTCTCTCACTGAAAGTTTAGGAAAAGGAAGGATAGATATTGATCATGGTCAGTTCAGCAATGTGTTGTATGTGCCTGGTCTTGCCTCCAACCTCCTATCAGTGTACCAGATGACCCACACTGGGTCTCCTAAGAAGGTAATATTCTCCCCCGATGAAGTTGAGATCACAGAGATTTCAAATGGTAGAGTCATTGCAAAAGGAGTTGCGAATCATGCTCAAAAGGTATACATGTTCTCACACTTCCTAACTTACTCAAACCCCTCTACTCTTCTGATTCATGCTAATGAAGAAATCAAGCTTTGGCATGAAATATTTGGCCAGCTAAACTACAAATATCTTTCTGATCTTAGTGAAAAAGAGATGGTCATAGGGTTTCCCAAGATAAAATTTTCCAAAGGAGTCTTCCAAGGTTGTATCCTAGGAAAACACCTAGAGCACAAATCTGAGAGAGCTAGTCATGAGAGAACCTCTGCACCCCTCGAGCTGATCCACAGTGATGTTGCTGGCCCATTCCCTCATATGTCCATGAGTTAGGCCAAATATGCATTGAATTTCATTGATGACTTTTCCAGGTATTGCTGGGTTCACTTCCTAAAACACAAGTCTGAAGTTTTTGGCCTATTCAAAGTCTTTAAGGCTTTGGTTGGAAACCAGTCTAGAAGGAAACTCAAGGCCCTTAGATCTGACAATGGTGGTGAGTATGTCAAGTCTGAGTTTATTAATTATTGTGCAGATGCAGGTATCCAGATGCAGTATTCTATCCCTTACACACCACAGAAAAATGGTGTTGTTGAGAGGAAGAACAGATCACTGAAGGAGATGGCAACATGCATGATGGAGGCCAAAAATTTGCCACCAAAGTACTCAGCCGAAGCTATCAATTGTGTAGCCTATATTCAGAATAGGGTGCCTCACAAACATCTTGATGGCATAATTCCCTTTGAAGCATGGAGTGGGCACAAGCCAGATGTGACCCATTTCAGGATTTTTAGCTCAAAGGCTTGGGCTAGAATTTCGACAGAGAAGAGGAAGGCTTCGCAGCCCCAAAGCCAATAGTGTATTTTTGTTGGATACTCTGAATATTCAAAAGGGTACAAGTTGATAAATTTGAGCACAAATAAATCCTTCATCGAAAGGTGTGTTCAGTTTGAAGAAGAACCCCTTGCAGCAGTGGAAGTTGGTGAAGCCTCTTCACCACCTGAACCTCAAGAAGTAAGTAAATAGTTTGTTGAACATGCTGATTCTAATTTTTCTAATGGATATGAGTTTATTGAAGACCCTAACATCCCTACAATTCCAAAATGGGCATCCAAGACACTACATGCAGCAGGAGAGCTAGTTGGGGATCCCAATGACCCAAGGAGGACTAGATCTCAGTTTGAGAGTGGTCTGTGCATGAAGGATCCTATGTTTGCTGGAAAATGCTATTTGATGGTGGATTCTGATCCTCAAACATATGAAGAATCAGTAGGAGATCCAAGATGGCAAACATCCATGAAGGAGGAGTTCATCTTACTCTAGAAGAGCAACACATGGGAACTAGTGGATCTTCCCCCAGGGAGAAAACTAGTACAGTGTAAGTGGGTCTATAAGACAAAATTTGCTGCTGATGGTTCACCACTGAAGTAAAAGGATAGATTGGTAGCCAAGGGCTACTCACAAGTTCATGGCATATATTACAATGAGACTTTTGCCCCAGTGGTAAAAATGGATTCCATCAGGCTAGCCTTAGCCATTGCATCCTCAAGGCAATGGGAGGTACATCACATGGATGTAAAATGTGCGTTCTTGAATGGATATCTCACTGAGGATATATATATGCAGCAGCCTCAAGGTTTTTCTACTAACCCTTCTCTTGTGTGCAGGTTGAGAAAGTCATTGTATGGGCTAAAGCAAGCCTCCAGGGCTTGGTATGCCAAGATCGATACCTTCTTGCTATCATTGAATTTTGTTCGGTGCAAATCAGATCCAAATGTCTATTTGAAGTTAGTTAATGGTTCATTAATGATCATTTTGTTATATGTTGATGACCTCCTCATTACAGGAAGCTCACAGGCTGAGATTGCTTCCTTAAAAGGAGCTATGAATCAAGCCTTCTCCATGACTGATTTGGGGCTCTTAAGTCAATTTTTGGGGCTTGAGATTGCTCAAACCAAAGCTGGAATCAAGGTGAACCAGTCCAAATATGACTTGGACTTGCTGAACAAATTCAGAATGAATGATTGCAAAGCAACCAAAACTCCTTTCCTTTCAGGAGTGAAGCTGGAAGAAGCTGATTCTTCACCTATGGTAAACAATACACTGTATAGGAAATTGATTGGATGTTTGTTGTATCTGACACATACTAGACCTGATATTTGTTATGCAGTAAGTGTGGCTTCTAGATTCATGGATCAGCCTCAAGATATCTATTGGAAAGCAGCCAAAAGGATCCTTAACTTTGTTCAGGGAACAAGGACACATGGGATCTTCTATAAAGCAAAATATGATCTTGATTTGATTGGATTTACTGACAGTGATTGGGCAGGTGATAGCACAGACCGAAATTCTACATCAAGATATGTGTTCATGCTTGTAGAAGGGCCAATCAGCTGGTCAAGAAAGAAACAGAGTGCCATTGCACTCTCATCTACAGAAGCAGAGTACAGAGGAGTTGTTAATGCAGCAACTCAATGTTTATGGTTGCAGGGTTTACTTGGAGAGTGTGGCTTCGAACCAGAGTACTCAAATACCATCTACTATGATAACCAAAGTACCATTCGAATCTGCAAAGATCCAGTTCAGAAGCAAAGAACCAGACACATTGAGATCCATATGCACTACATCAGAGAACTTGTGAATGATGGCACCATTCACCTACTCTTCTTCTCATCTTCAGAACAAGTAGCTGATATCTTCACCAAAGCATTTTTTGAGAAGACCTTAAGCAATCTGAAATCACTGTTGGGGATTTCTAATCATGCTGTGCAAGCATGAGTGAAGACAAGATTCTACAATTTTTTTTTACAGTCCATGTTTAAGGGAGGATTTTCCCAAGTTGGTTTTGCCTCTTTCCTTGTTTAAATGGACATGCAGTATGTAAAGGGTGACTAAGCCTTGTTGCTAGGCCCTATAATTTTTTGATATATTACTCATAAGTCAGGATGAAGGGGGGGTGTTAGAATAATCAACCCATAGTTTACCCATTTAGACATTAATTTAATTATTTCTATCTTATTAGCCTAGTTCATGTGTCCCATCTTGTGCAAGTTGTCATTTGCCTATCTATAATGGTCAAACTTGACTTATTTGACTCATGTAGCACATGGGAGAGCTAAAGGAATCAATTCTTCTTTATTCCTGGCCTCCTAGGCGCCCTTCTGCTTTTTCTGCTTTATTCCCTGCTTTTTCAGTGTTTTAAGGCAAAAGGAAAAGCTAGACTAGGTGAGGTTGACTAGTTTTTTGTCCTACACATCCTCCTCTCTTTTCTCCATGAAAAAGCATGTATGAGATGAAATTCCAACACTCTTTATCTTGCCTAACCCATTTTTCCAATTCGTGAGCTCCATGATGAATTTGGGATCAGCTTTTTACACCTATGGGGGATTTGCTTATTTTTAGTAAGCCTGCTTTATGCTAGATTCGAATTGCTCCTCATGCATTCGAATCCCTGATGTATGTTATTTATTCAGCAACCTATGTTATTACAGGGTTGGATATTATATGCTGATTTAATACAGTTTAGTGTTCAGCTCCAATTTTCAGTCTCTTTGTGAGTGATTTTGCATGATCAATTGTTAATTGTTGTGAGTAAAATTAATCTATCACCTGGTTCAATTTCCATAGAAACATGTCTTTTGTGATTTTAATTTGGGTGGGATATCACTATCCCCAGCTTATATAACCAATATTGAGGGCGAAACATGTCTTTAAGGATTTGAATATTGGTGGGATATTGCTATCCCCAGATTATATATTCAAGATTTAGGTGTCTATACATTGATAGTTGTTAGGTGACAATGGCTAGTGTTTTGATGTGGGTACCTTTCTACATGCCTTTGTCTTTGTCTCTTTTCTGGCATTTTGATTAAGAACCCATCTATGCATGTATTAGCTAGTCTTGGTCTGGAGTTCTTGAACTGAGCTAAGATTCTTGGTCTGGAGTTCTTGAATTGAGCTGAGATTCTTGGTCTAGAGTGTTTGAGTTTGGATTAAAGTTTGAATCTTATGGTGTTGTTGTTTATAGTTGAGGATGTTAGAGGGCTTGCAACAATGTGTAATGGTTTAATATGACTCCATTGTGTTTGTGTTTTGGTTCCTCAAAAGATGAAGCATTAGGTGTTAATTATGGAAGAATGGAAGACAATATTCCTCCACCGAGTGAAGTGGCGAAGTTTATACAAACCACAATCATTGACAAAGTGAAGCTCTTCGATGCAGATCTTGGTGTCTTACAGGCCTTCTCCAATATAAATATAGGGGTGGTCGTAGCTGTGGAAAATGACGAAATAACATCCCTTAACAACCTCCCTCTAGCGCAGGATTGGATCAAGTCAAAAGTGGGTCCTTTCGTTCCAGCCACAAATATAATTGCCATCTCTGTTGCAAATGAGATTATTTCAACTGGTAACAAATTGCTCATATGCCAGCTCAGGGGGAATTTCCCATTGGATGTTGCTTCTGAGCTTACAAATCATGCTTCTCACTAGGCTATATTCATACTGCTATCTTAATTTACTATCATTGCTTGTAGACAAATAGAATGTTTGGAAAATGGCATAAAATTAACACATTCTTCTCTTTGAATCTATTTACCAGATTTCCATATTCCTGGGTTATTTAGATTGCTAGGTTCTTATAGCAATGAATATAACAAAAAAGACTTTGAATGTACACCTGCCCCCTCACTCTTAGGATTTGACATCCTCGTCACATCCACCTTACCCTTCTTTAGATTGATAACCCTAGATGCATGGCATGGTATGGTTTTAACCCAAAAAATCCCTCATTAATCTCTACGTGACCTACACCACCCAAATACATCTACGTACGACCCGCATTTGACCCCCACACCCTAAAAAATGATCAAAAATATGAGAAAGGGCTTAAAAACCCCTAAAAAGAGCCAAAATAGCTCTCATAGGGGCTAAAACCTCCAAAAAGGGGATATAACCCCTTAAAGGAGCTTAAAACCCCCAAAGGAGCTAAGGATTGGGTGAAAGGGGCTAAAATCCCCAAAAAGGGGCTAAAGCCCCAACCAGGGTCTTAAAACCCTAAAAATATCAAGAAACAGTATAAATAGAGGGGTGGGGGTCACTCTCAAATCAATTCTCATCTCCCTATCATTATGATGCCCGTGTGAGTGTCTTGAGACAATTTTCCTCTCAAGCCATTCACCCTCCCTCTCCTCCATTTCTCCATTGAGCCAAAGCTCCCATTCCATTGAGGGGTATTCCAAAGGCTAGGGAATGGTGGCCCATTTCCACCCAGAGAGGGATACTTTTGTTTTGTGTCATTTTTATTGTAGTTTTCTAATATATTTTGCTTGCAAGTTTATTGCTAATGTCTTGTTGCGGGTTTCCTTCCATTTCTTGCAACTCTTTCATCTTCTAACAATGCTTTGCAGGGTTTTTACAGTTAGGCCCTCACTGTGTTTGTAGGGTTTTCTTTCTTTTTCTTCCATACCTCACAAGAATCCTCTCCTTTCGTCCTATAGAAGGAAGGGAGATGTTCTTACCTATAGCAAGGGCAAAATACCTACTACATATTTGGTGACCATACCAGGTCGATCCCATAGGATCCTTGGATTTAATTTCTATATTTCAATTTTTATTTGCCCTAGTTTAGTTTTCTTTCAAATCTAGATTAAATCTATCTTTTTATGCATTTTAATTCATAGTTGAGCCTCCTTAACATTGCCAAGCCCATTCGGCCACAGTACAGTTTACCATCGGCCGGTCTTAGCTCAGGCAAAAAACATTTTGTCTTTCGGACTAGGTCGCTCTTATCGGGCTAAAAGGTCTGACCAGGTCGGTCATTCAGGCCCGAAAGGTGTGACTTCATCCCAGAAATCAGATCTCTTATGTCTGCAATTTCTGAGCGACTCCCTCCCCTAATTTTGGGAAAATTTAGCGACCCCCTCGCCACATTTCCCCCGAAAAGATCAATCTGTCTCTCAGATTCAGATTTTTAAAGTTATTTGGACTGTCAGTGTGACTCAGCTGCCTCTATCCATCAATCTATGTTTATTTCATTGAAGTCTGTGTAAATCACTGTTAAATCAAATGGTTAATGGTTAAAGAATATGATTAAATCTTGAACAAAATTACTATAGATTAGGTTTATGTTTTTAATTAGAAATTGATATATTTCCTAGCCCTTCCTCCTCTACCCAGTCATCACCCTTTGGGTTATTCTAGGATAATACAAAAGGTGAATCTCGTATAGTAATAGGAACTTCACCTGTCATTTTTCAAAACCACTAAAAACGAGTGACTTGGAAGGTAGGGGGAGGTGGAGACCATTGGGGGTTTCATGGTGTTTGTGTCCTCCCTGTTAACTGTCCTTGCATCCAGAGAGTGACTTGAGGATCTATGGATGGGCTTAGTCCCATTGTGTTGAGAGCACAACACTCTTTCTTTGTTGAAGACAAATACAGGTGTAAGGCAGTCACCTAGGCAGGCTACCATAGTTTAGATTCAGGTATGGAATGTATTCAAGTTTCTGTTCACAATTTACTGCTATCATAAACAATTTATTCATGTTATAAGTTCTACAATACAATCTCTGGAGACTATTCATAAACCATACAAGCAACCACCAAGTGTAACAGAAATACAAAAGACCTGCACACAAACCATACCACATAAAACAACCAAACTCAGTTCATGACGTTGAGCTGGCCATTAAAATTTATAATTTACACTAATTCAAACACTTGTAGTATTTGAGGACATAAGTCCCTCACTACCTTAACCGTGGGAAGTACTTGGGCTCAGCCCGAAAACTCATTGTGAGGAGTACCATGGGAACCCCAAAGTAGCTGAACGTTAAGAGGAATTGCAAGCGAAACAGGAAACGAACCCCACTGATTGACTAGCCAGGAAACGAACCCCATGAGGAAAAAGCCAAGAGCTGTCTCCTGGTAGTCTTGGTGGCCGATTAATCACCTAAAATCCAATAGGAAGCCATTAAAACTAGGGTCCAAAATTTCATTACCATATTTCACCACTTAACATACCAATCAGACACAATTGATCCCCCACGTTCTTCCTCATGCCTGAGAGGTGATCCACCACAGTTTGGGTCCTTGAACCAACACCGTCGAGATCATTTGCGATGACCCTCTACACCATCAAAATGCCACATAGCCTTTGATTCAAACTTAGAATCATACCAATCTGAGCCAGACTTGCATACTGCACCATCTATCCCCATGGCTGGTGCAAACCTGGATCCATTTTTTGGCTTGGTGATTGGTAGTGGACCCATGTCCATACCCCACACCACCACCAACACCCCTACTGGTGGCCCTAGCATGGTCATGCAAACCATCATAAGTCAGCTACTCCACCCATACTAACTAGTCAAATTGTCCCACCTGGCATGCCTGGGGGTAGTGACCCTTCCACCTACACTGTCCTACCTGTCATACATGGGGGAAGTGGCCCTTCCACTCACACAATTCCGTTTACCACACCTGGGGGTAGTGGCCCATCCACAACTATGCCAAAATTACCCCCAGTCATGCAGGTGCATCATGTCCCCGCAAACCCCACCACCATTGCTGCCCCATCACACATCAACCTTGGGTCAAACCTTCCTTTCATGGCATGCCTCAACCTTACTAACATGGCTTGGTTAAAAAATGACCTTATCTGCCATCAAACCTTTTGGCCTCCCATGCCAACCAAACTCCCCTCAAACATTCCCAAATTTGAAGGGAAGGTAGGGGAGTGCCCCCAAAACCATATCATGACATTTGACCTATTACCATCTAAGTTGTACTTAGTGGTTCTTTATCAAGTGATCCTGGTGAACCAGAGAAACATTTTTTGTTCGGACTTCAGGAGACCTTCGAAAGTGCTTCTGGGAAGTGCTTGTTGTACTATATCGCATGTTCATACCCCCTTGGGAGAGTTGTAATAAATGTTCTACCATGATAGTGTCTGTAAAAGACTCGGTCTCTTAGACTTTATTTGTCAATCCGATCAACCCAGGGTGTTTTTTCCCTTGGTTATTATTGGTTGTTGAATAAACGATTGATAATTTCTGAGTTTTCCACTCCATACGTCCAAAGTTGGGGTGGTCGGCTTGGAATTTATGCCTATTGAGGTTATTAGAGTCTATGTGTCAATGTATAAACATGCTAGACATCATGGTCGAGTCATATGAACATATCTAAGTCCCCCTAGGTTTTTTCAATTTTTCATTTTTTTAGTTTGTTTAATGTTTTTTATTAAAAATTTAATTTTTCCAAAACTTAGGCTATTTTTTAATAGTTTAATTGGAAAAATTGATTTTGTAATAAAAGTGGGCCAAATAATTAGTTTCAGTCATGTAGGTGCTCATTTTCAAGCTAAGAGCACTATGTAAACCCATGGACCCACTATTTACTAGTTTTGAGTGATTTTCCATCACTCAGGTCAGAAAGCCCCAAAAATCAATTATTGATTATTTTAATTAATAAATTGATGAATAATGGAGCAAATCTGAAATCATAGATCAGTGGATTCTCAGTCGATTTGATTGAAATCAGTCAGATCTGAAAAATCCTTGACTGAAGGAGGTGATCAAATCAGATACAGAGTTGATCTTTAGCAGTCTTTATGGGGAATTGCACCCTCTCTCTCTCCTCCATAGGTGTGGACTCTCTTGGATGCTCTGTGGACTGATGTGTTAGTTTATGGGTTGATGTTTCAGCTCAATCAATCCCCTGGTTGACAAGTAGGCTCATTTCCGCTTTAGATCTGCATTGATTGACTCTCCATCAGCTGATTTGATTTGTCTCCTTGGGATTTGCACCCCCCCTGGGCTGGATCTCCTAGTTTTTGTATATATCCAAGAATAAGCCTCCTCTTCCAAGCTAGTTAGAGTTGGATTGAAGGGCTTGCTATTGTAATACTGTTGTAATATTTTGGTTGTTGAAATAAAGAATCTTTGGGGGCCAAATGGTGTAATTCTCTCATATGTGTGCATTAAGCATTGTCTTACGGCTATTGATGTTGCCGACTTTTCTCTCAAAGTCTGCATCTGAACCCTGTCTGGCTTGAACAATTCAGCTGAATCAATAGAAGTATAGTTGGGAAAGTAAGGTTACTTGTTTTTTTTATATCTCATATCATATATGTTATAAGATCTAGATTATACATGTTTAATAAGTTTATTTGCATGTAATTCGTATCTCTTTTTCATATATATATCTAGATCTCATGAGGTTTCGTGTAGGATTGTTTGTTTAGCTTTCAGGTAGCAAGGATTGGATGAGATGTGGATCTAGTTTGACTCCACTGTACATCCAAAATCTTTGTGAAGACATTTCCCCTCTGTATTCCACTAACAAGTTTGCATTGCAGATCTACTTCAGCAACAAGCACTTCTCTTCTCCTTTTCCTCCTTCAAAATCATTTTTTTTACCCGGTTAATTTGTTCACAGCTTTGATATTTTTAGATCTATTATCTTAAACTAAATTTAACATAGATCTATCTTCCTCAAAGCCCATAATCTGGATCTTGTTCTTAAAAGGTTTCATAAGCATTCTAGATCTAGCTTTAGGGAAATCGTCCTTTTTGCATGCAATTTTAAAGAGAATTTGTAGCTTGCATGCATTACATTTCAGTTTTCTATTATAAAAGATAAATCTAGCAATTAGTGCACATCATATTGGCTTCCTAAAAGGAAATCCAAGATCCCAAGGAAAGCTTGCTTTCCTTGGTTCCCTTTTACCTTTTTTAACTAGTTTTAACTTACTTTTTTTTTTGGTTAAAAGTAGGCTGACCCAAAGGTACTTTTAGAGTGCTTTTGGGCATATTTAAGTTTAATAAGCTTGCTAGTTTTTAGAAGGTATAACAGAAAAGAGGAGGAGCTTCTGTTCGAAAGTGACTTTTGGGCCTTCTGAATCCCCCCAGGGGTCTCCCTTTTTTACTGAAATATTTAATTTTTGCACTTTGTAAGTGTTGATTGCATGGGCAGACCCGGGTTTACTATAATCAACCAACAACACCCCTAGCTCACTATCCCTTTCGGCGACAGACTGCACAGCGGCCTGAAGTCTCACCCAAAGTGATTCTAATGGGTTGGCCAAGGACTCAAGCGTCTTGGACCAAGTTCTGTTGCAATCCTACTTGCGGCTCGCAGCTCCTCTAGCTACAAGATCTCCCTCTATGATCATGCGTCACGTGACCTCCTGCTCGCGTCGCACGATCTCGTCATCGCACAGCTCTTCTAGCCGTGAGATGTTCCTTTACACCACCGTGCAGTCCTTCTCTATGATGCGCACTTTCCCTGGATTGCGATATCTCCAGCCTTACCGCATCGCCGCACATCATGCGACACGTAGCTCCTGCCCAACGCGAAGTCCTCAACCTGCGGTATCGCGCACCGCAGCTTCTCTGCCGGTGTGGTATCACCTATCTGTGATATCCTACCTCCGCGGTCTAGCACACTTAGCGTTGCCTGTGTCGACGTGCAAGACTTAACATACAAAGCTATTCGATGCTACAACAAGTAACTATTTTACACAAAGCATAAGTGAACCACATACAACAAGCCAAAGGCCTTTAACCTATGATTATCCTTCTATGCTGTGGTGAACTGATTAATACATTCATTCATTAAACTGCAAACAAAGTCCATGAAATAACTGAGCAATGCATAAGTAAACATAACACATAAAACAGTCGTATAACACAGATTTTAACGTGGTTCACCTCCAGGATGGAAGTTACGTCCACAGAACTGTGTTTTCTATTATAGCTCAAGGGGAAGGTAAAACACAGTTCTGCTGCACCACATATGCAGCTCAAGATCTTCTCTCGTAGATCTCTCTTCTCTCTATATTGCTCTCTTACAATATACTCTTCCCTCTCAGTCGATCCCTGTGGATCGTTACATGCATGCTCTATAAGCCAGCTACTGGTTTCAGTAAGATTGCTACAGCTAAGACCAGAACCAGAGCTCGGATTTTACAACAGTCTACTTATCCTTATTGCCTATTTCAATCACGACTGTCTAACTGTCTAACCAACTAGCTAACCCTTTACAATGCAAAATTACATTCTTTTATAAGCAGCCCGAAGGTCTTGCTTTTACAACACTGTGGGCCTGTCCCAACACTAACCCAAACCCTAATTAGTGACAGTCAGTCCTCTCTATCCTTGAGGTAGCCGCTTCCCGTCACACCACAGCTCTCTGCAGTCTTCCATGCTTCCCGACACTGACCATGGGTACCATGCACCGCTTCTCTTTTCTGTCCTTTGCCTTCAATGCTTGAGCCTCGTTGCTCCTTCTTCTTTATGAGGGTCGCTGAGCCCTCCTGTCTTCCGTCACTGCCTTTAATGCAGTGGTTGAGCTCTCTCTTCTCGGCCGCTCCGGTACCGTTGCCTTTCTTTGACTTTCCTATCTCAAAAAGTCATGGTTTCCGACTCTGCTCTCCAGCTGGAAACGTGCTACGGCGTCGTAGCCTCGTCTTATCTTCTTTCCACCAAAACTTATCATTCCGCCAAAACTAGCAGCTTCTTCTGTAGCTGCGAGACCCTGCTCCAACAGTCCCCTAACACTTACTTGTGGCTCGTCCTCGAGCCACCTGCAGTGGGCTTCTCCTGTTGT
Organism: Pseudotsuga menziesii; assembly: GCA_001517045.1. NCBI lineage: Eukaryota > Viridiplantae > Streptophyta > Pinopsida > Pinales > Pinaceae > Pseudotsuga > Pseudotsuga menziesii. The sequence goes on from LPNX010276179.1 coordinate 95,404, forward strand.
AGCTTTGCCTTGACTTCCTGCGAAGCCCTCTGTAACCTGTCACGAAGTCCTGTGACTTCGTTCTTCATCACTTCGACACTCTCTTTTGCCGAGTCAAGCAAAGCTTGACTAATACTGGCATCTTTTGTGGCATCATTATTCTCCCTAGTGGTAGTGAACTCCTTCATTTTATGTTCAACCGTATCAACTATCTCTATGATTTGCTCCTGATACGGTTGAAGCAGGTCATTAATGTGCATCTCCTTGGTTCTTAATTGCTGCGCTTCCTGCTACAAGCTGTTCATCTCCTTTGTCTTCCTCATCTTTTGAAGAGCTGCCAAGCCCTTAATTTCTTCTTTCATTGCCGCAGCAGTATTCTCTATCTGCTGAATATTTCACTGGATTTGTACTTTCTCCGGCGGCTCATCTAACTCAGCCCATGTGTTCGTTGCATCGGTTAGTACTAACCGAGCTTCGTCGATGCGAGGTTGCATCTGCGCAGAAGTAAGTCGGAGGGCTTCTACTTGCGCTTTCTAGTCTACCTGGGAGGTGTCTCGTAATCGAGCCTCAAGCTCAGCGATCTGCACCTCATGGTCTGCCCTTATCTTGGCCACTTCTACGTCCATCCTAGTGACGATTTCTTCCAGAGCCTTTTCTCTGTCTGCTACTCTTCTTAGCTTCTGCGGAACTGGTAAGGCAAACTCAATGTTACATTGGGGCAGTTCCAATGCAATGCTCTGTAAAACTTGAGAAAGATCTTGCTCTCTTTCCTCAAATGTTCGTACTTCATCTGCCCTTTTCTGAACACTGATAGCAAGTGCTGCATTTTGTTGCTTCAGCTGCATATTCTGCTGGTAAGTCTCGAGCTCTCTACTCTTGAGTTCTGCACCTAACTACTATTGGATCATATGCAACTGGTCAATATGAAACTCTGCAAGGTTAACTTCAATGGGTTGCCTAAACTGAACTGGTGGGTCTTTCATTGTGGCAGGGAATCGGATACTCGCTGGTGGAATTAACACAGTATTGAGGCAATCCTTTGCTAAGCTTTCCTGGCGGGACATCGGTGGTGCCGAGGTCTCTCCGGTGTTCGTCTTGTCAGGTGGAGTGTACCTCATGGCAATCTTCTTTGTAATCATTCTTAAGTCTAGAAGTTTCTTTTCGACTACGCTCTAGCTCTTTTCCTGTGCCTCCTTCATCGCGTCAAGTGAGTCCTTCAATGTATCGCACGTCCTTGTTGCGATGAGTTCATAGTCATCGTCTGTTAATGCTGTCTTCAGAGTTGGATTTGAGGTTTTCTGTTTTTTCTTCTACTGTGTCCCTGGTGACCCTTGCTGTGAAGGTCTCTTATTTTCCCCTGTTAGTGGTTCCTCTGCTGAATATTGCGTTTGGATGTCAGCTTTGTCTTTGTCCTTGTTTTGGTGTTCTGTATCTTCGGAGTCTAATGATAGTGGTGCGGTATCTTCATATTCCTGCTTCCACTGGTCGTCGAAGTCTCTTATGACTCCTTCGACGTCCCGGGATTCCATCCTAAACGAGTCAGGTGCCCAATCATCCCACTTAGCCTTTTTCGGCCACAGATAGATTAAATGGCTGTCTGCCATAAAATTAAGCCGGCTGTCATACATGTCCACAATCTCCGTGCTGAGCTGTGGTGTCTCTTGAATGACCTTCATCAACAGCTTATAGTAGTCATGGAATACCATCGCATTGATTGCTTTCTTGGCTGGGCGGTTGGTCTCCCATAACCTGGCATAGCGCACTCCTTTGGGTGTGCCACCTTTCATCTGTGGAAACTGGGTATGGGGTGGCTCCTTCCATCCGACAAATGCACAAAGAATAAGCAACCAAGAAAAATGGAAAGGGTGGTTGACTTCATCCTGAGCTGCCAAGCAATCTGCTTGCAGCATGTTTAATAAGAATAGAGACCAATTGAACTGTTCCCCTTCTGTGACCTGTATGGCCAGGTGAATTACGGATCCTGTAACTTCCTTTGGTCGAACCTTGGTTAGCAGTCTGCCCGCGAGTAGACTGGCGGTGAATCTTAGTGTCTCATTTGGTATGCTTGAAATGTCATAACCCCGTCCTCCTCTGTGTAGCTGATACTTAGTTACTAGGGCTTATGGTAACTTGGAGTCATTGATTTTTCCTGTTGTCTGTATATCAGGGTGTCTACCCATTTTGGATAGGCCAGTGATACGATGTATCAAATCAATGTTCAGGTCCACCTTGCTGCCTAGCCATAGGTACCCTCTGTGTACGCAAGAGAATAAAATGCGCACCACGGCGTTAACCTCTGGACCCCGTCCAAAATGAGGTAATCTCAGCAAATTGAGCAGTCCTGACCGCTCAAGAATCTAGACATGCACCAGGGGAACACATTCTTCTCTCCCTGTCCTTGCGTTCTTCTCAATCTTCAGATAGCTATCCGGCTGAAACTGAGGATATGTCTTACTCTCTGCCAGGTTATAATCTACAAATTTAACAACAGCAGCATATCCTACTAGATCTCCATTTTCCGTTACTCGAGAATCAATGGGTGGTATGGGAACAGTATACTTAGCGTTCTTAGAAATTTTTGCTGCTGGTGCGCCTTCAAATCGTGGTATCATGTAGTTTGTTCCGCTGTGAACTTCTTCCTCATGCTCTGAACCGAATTCATCGTTGACCTGAGATTGGCTCCTCGTTTGCGGTTGCTGTCTGGTCTGTGATGAACTTGGCGGAGCACTCTTTAGTGGTGTTACCATAGCTCCAGCAAGGTCGTAACGCTGAAATTTTCTCAAAATGTTTGCTATCGGTTCGTCCTCGGACATAACCCACTCAGTACAAAATGGCGGACGTGCACTGGCTACAATTTCTAAAAATCACAGCACTCTGTAACCACTTAGCTCTGGACACAGAACTCGTAACAACTTAGCTTTATGGCTCTCAATTTTTTTTTATGCAAATGTAACCGTCCCACTTGAATACTTTCTGTTTTTATGCCCAATACGATAATCCTAGATGCAACGGTCATCTAGACTGGACCCGTCGGTCATCATTAATGCCTGGACAAGATCACACCCGCCATTCGATCCCTAATAAATGCAGAAATCCCATCGAATTTCCCTCGAAATGTGTGTGCACAGGCGTCAGTCTCATCGGAGATTTGCCAAATCTGGAAAAAATAATTATACTGCTGCCAAATCTACGGTAAGATATACGGATCATTACCTCATTAACTACCTGTCAGCTACTGACTTGACTGGCCTTTGTCGGTTGCAAAACTGAGTACGTGGCATGGGGAAACATCGCGCTATTTCGATGCAACTCCGCATCACCTACATAATGCATCATCGATTTTTTTTTTCAAAACCCGTCCTGCTGCGATTCCTCACAACTAGACTATCTGCCGGTGTAGACTGATTCCCGGTGTGATGCCTCCTTTCAACTACACTGGACATCTGCACCGCCTTAAACTAGTTTAAGCTAGGGATGAGAGGCGAGGTGGCTATCGCTATAGGGCTTAATCCTACTGCCATTAATCCATGTTGGAAGAAGCTCCCCGTTCAACTGGCTAAGCTGAATGGAACCTCCCTCTGTAACTTGCTGTATCTGGTATGGCCCCAGCCAATGTGTCTTGAACTTCCCTGGAAACTTAATGAATCTGCTGTCATAGAGGAGTACTAGGTCTCCGATCTAGAAAGTCTTATTCTTAATGTGTCTGTCATGCCAAGCTTTTTCTCGTGCTTTCTGTACTTTCTAATGGAATTCGGCGATGAATCTGTCTTCTTCTAAGGCAAGCAGCTGTGCTAGCCTTTTCTCCACTATGTATGTATCGGTCATCTCAGTAATCTGAGCGATTCTTAAACTGGGAAGAATATACTCCATAGGCATAACAGCTTCCTGTCCATATACCAAGCTGAAAGGTGTGCGTCCCGTAAGTTTCTTGCATGTGGTCCTGTACGCCCATAAGACAGCATTAACTCTGAGGTCCCAATCATTCCTCTGGCTATTGCAGATCTTAGTAAGAGCATTTTCTAAAATCTTATTGAAGGCCTCCACTATACCATTAGCCTGTGGGTGGTAGGGAGTTCTCTTATGTTGTTGGATCTGGAATTCTTCTGTTAATGCCTCAATAGTACTGTTCAGGAAATGTGTTCCTTGATCACTCATCAAAATTACTGGGCATCCAAACCTACTGATGATGTTTTCAAAAAGGAACTGTGCAGCTGTAGCAGCATCACAATTTCTTACTGGTTTGGCCTCTGCCCATCTGGTGAGGTACTCTGTTCCAGTGATAATATATCTCGCACCAGTGCGCTTTCCTGGTGGGTTGATAGGACCCACAAAATCTATAGCCCATTTTTCAAATGCGCGCAACGTGACCTGCGGTCGCAGCGGCATTTCATCGCGTCGTGAGGGTTTTCCTACCCTTTGGCAGATATCGCAGCATCTGAAAAAGTCCTTGGTGTCTTTATGCAATGTAGGCCACCATAATCCACCCATAATCCTGCCTCCAGGATTTTCTGCGCAGTCGGTTTTCCTGCGAAATGACCTCCTACGGTTCCTGAATGAGCCTCTTTGATAATAGCGTCTTTTTCGTGCGGCATCACGCATCTGCGCAGAACTTCATCTGGACCTAAATTGTATAGGTGTCCTGCGATGAGGGTGAAGTCTGCTACTTTAACAACCAACTGCTTCTTTTGCTGCTTAGTAAAGTCATCAGGTGCTACTCCTGTAGTGAGGAAGTGGATAATGTCGGCATAGTACTCATCTGCGATCTGTATGGAAAACAACGGCGCATCTAGCATATTTTCGTCTAGGTTACTTGGCTCTTCTCCTGAGTCTAATCGCGACAAATGATCAGGTCCTGCATTCAGTCTTCCTGGTTTAACAATGATTTGAAAATCATACTCCTGAAAGAGGAGTAACCATCTGCAGATTCTCCCCCCTAACACTGGCTTACTGACCAAGTATTTTAGCGCGGAATGCTGAGTGAACATTTTAAACAGGGCACCCAACAGGTAGTGCCTGAACTTCTGCAGCACGTATACCATAGCTAAGCCTTCTCTTTCTGTTGTGGTGTAGTTCTTTTCTGCTGTCGATAGCTTTCTGCTGGAGTATGCGATAGGATGATCGATATCTCCTTCTCCTGGTTGTGTTAAGACGACTCCTAATGTGATGCCGGATGCATCCACATGTACATGAAATGGCTTAGTCCAGTCGGGAAATACTAGGATGGGTGTTGTAACCATCTTCTCCTTAAGTATGTCTAGACTCTACTGGCATTCCTCATTCCATAGGAATTTTACATCTTTCTTCAGCAATTTCTCCATGGGCGCTGTAATCTTTGCGTAGCCCTTGATGAACTTTCTGTAGTAGCCGGTATGACCAAGTACTGTCCTTAGTTGCTTGACTGAATTGGGTGCCGGAAGGTTTACAATGATGGCGATCTTCGTGGGATCTACCATCAAGCCTTGTCTGCAAACAATGTGGCCCAACAAAATACCAAATGGTGCACAAAATATACATTTCTTCAAATTTAGAGAAATTTGGTACTGCCTACATTTCTCTAACATCAATCTTAGATCTCCTACGTGCTTGTCAACAAGTCCAAATACAGTCCATTCATCAAAATATACTTATAAGAATTTATGGATGTATTCTTTAAATACAGCAACTACTACTCTAGAAAATATAGCTGGTGCATTCTTAAGACCAAAGGGAATTACCGTATACTGGAACGAGCCCCATTCTGTTGCAAAGGTGGTCTTGGATCAATCTTCTGGATGCATTCTGATCTGATGGTATCCTGAAAACCCATCGGTGAAGGAGTAGACCTCCTTTCCTCCCACATTCTCTAATACTTCATCAGTGAACGGTGTTGGAAATGGATCATGAAGTGATGCATCGTTGAGTTTTTGCAGATCAACACAGATCCTGATGTCCCCTTTTGTTTTCTTCTCTTGCACTACCATAGGGCTAACCCATTCACTTTCTTCTACCGGCTCAATGATGCCTGCTGCTAGCATCTTATCAATCTCGTCCTTGACTTTTTCTTTGTAGCGTGGATTCAATCTATATGGGCACTGCTTAACTGGTCTAGCATCCTCCTTCAATGGTATCCTCATCACCCCTAGGTCTCTGACTATTCCCTTCATCTCCATGAACTTGGTGGGAAATAGGTCCTGATAGTCATGTAGCAGATCTGCAATCTGTCCGACTGTTTCAACGTTCCAATAGTCTCCAATAGAGGCAAACTTAGGTTCTGCGTCTGTGCCAATATTGATATTTTTAATCTTGATGGGCTCAGTGATTGCTGGAGTCTCTAACTGTGGTCCCTCAACATCATGAGTCCCTTCTGATTCCAGAATGTTGGTGTTGCAAGGGTCCTCATCCTCCTCCTCATTGTCTGGCTTTGTTGCGAAGTTATAGCATTCTAGCGCGTCTTGCAACTGGGTGGCCCAGTCAGGCTGAGCCTGCACTGAGATGGTACAGTCCTCAAATATCTTGATCTTGATTATGTCTAGGGCCTGAGCAACACTTGGATGTTCCGATTCAAATGCAAAGGTGAGTAGGAAGCTGTCTGTCATAAGTGACCATGTGGTCGTCCCCTTGCGCAGCTCGGTCTCTGTATACCAATTCCTTGGAACTGTGTCCAATGTGTGAATGAATCTGTGAACCCATTCATCCTCTGGAATGTCCGACCAGTTATGTTCACATGTCTGAATGTGTGCCCTGGGGTCAGTTTATCCTGTGTACTTCTGCTGGATATACTCTCTGTCGTCAGAAAATCTGATCGCCATCAGTCTTTTTATATTATCCCATGATGCAATATTCTCTTTATGCGCATACCACCATCTTGCAGGTGTGGCTCGAACTGCAAGGTCCATAGCTGCGATCCTCTGTTCATAAGGAATCTGTTGCTCAAACTGTTCAAAAAAATCCTGGATATCCGTCAGAGCATGATATGATGGAATCTCAGCGATCTCTGTGCCAATCCATCGTAGTGACTTACTGATAAAAGCACATCTGCGCGCTGATACTTCGTAAAGTCTGTTCTGCCAGTTTTCTAGACCAACATCAGAATCCGATGCGCATGAGCTGTCGTATTTCCAACTAATGTTCCCTTCTATGGTTGGATTGATGTAGTCACTCTGGTTTGCGGTCATCTGGTAGAGACTCTCCATGTTATGTGCCTCCTCCTCTGCTCAGATAGGTTCGATATATCTAGGAACCTGGTGAGGATCCAACGGCGCGATGACCCGGATCTGCGCATCCTCAAAGGTCATTTGTCTCCTTTTTAGGTCAATGACAGCTTTGCTACCAATCACCCAATCAATACTTAATAGTGCTGGATATGGTCTACTGTCGCCAATGATTTCTATAACCTCAAAGTCCGCAAAAGTACGAACTCCGTCAATGTCAACTGGCACCTGTGGTAGTCGACCCAGTGGTGATACTCGCTACTGGTTAGCTAATCTCAGGTGGATAGGTGATAGGGCTAACTGAGGACTACCCATATGTTCCCATGTCTGCTTAGTTAGAACATTCACCTCTGATCCTAGATCTAAGACAACCTCATCCATTTCAAACTCGCCAATCTGCGCTGTGAACTTCATCTCTCTTCCGGTCCTTGTGTGTCCTATAATATTATGGACAGCGCAGTGTGCACTGCCCGAGAGAGAGGGTTGCTGACACTGATCTATCATGCATTGTAGCTCGCCGACAGCTTTGTCATTTCTCAGGAGTTTCAAGCAGCTGTGCAGGAAGGATTGTACACTTCCTGTTGATTCATCCTCATCGCATCTCCCCGATGTGGTAGCCTGCTCAGGGCTATCGCCACAAGGTGCTTACTGCGGTACGCCCCTAGACGGCGGTACCTGCGATCCTAGTTGTGTAGGTTCCTCAAAGGAAGCCTTGGCTTCATGAAATGTATCTTTATTCTTTTGTAGGTCAAGTGTTGTTACTTTACCAGGAGCTCTGTACACCCACTCTTGACTTATGTTCTTTCTGGTCTCCTGCGATGTGCCACTGGTGGAAGCACCGCTCCGAGTCACAATATTAACTCTTGGTTCTGGCTCTGCTTGTTTGGAAACAATAAGTTAGATGTTCTGATGTGCTGCTGACTTAGGGTCTTTGATCTTAGCTATCAGGATAGGACACTCCTCTATAGTATGATCATAGGATTTGCAGTAGTTACAAGTAGTAGTGGGGTTCTGACAGTCCCTAGCATAGTGTCCTACAACTCCGCAGTTATAACAAGTGATTGGTCCACGACCATGGCCAAAACCTTCTCCTCTACCAAAGCCTTCTCCTCTGGCCAAGCCTCCTCCATGGCCTCGTCTTCTGAATCCTCCTCCATGTCCTCCATAAGCTGGATCAGGCTGAGGTCCTCCTACTGGACCCTGTGTGTCTGCTTGGACTCTGTACACGTCATGTTTTCTATCTAACATGAGATCATAGGCTCGGCAGTCCTGTTCATCATGCCCGACGGATTCGCAGAAGACACAGTATAGGTTCTTAGGTGTCTGTACATATTTCTGAAGTAAAGGGCATTGCTGAGGTGGATGTCCTTATGTTTTGCATATTTCACACCATGGCCCTTGTGTTCTTGGTAAGGGTTTAGGAGCCCTTGATGCTAAATATTCTACAAAGACTGGACAGTTGTCTTTGGTATGACCCTATGCTCTACACTTTATGCACCATATGTCTTGCATAACCTCTTTCCCTTTCTTAAGTTCGTGTATCTGTAACGTGAGGTTGGCCAACTGGTTCTGTAGGGTTGTCATGCCTGTGGTAGTCTCTGCTAGAGGTGAAGCCTCTAGTTTCATTGCCATCTCCAGCACTTCATCTTGAGTAGTGAGTTTCTGTTGCATTAGTGGCACTCTTATGTGAGGGAGCAGCGTTGCAATAAACCATTCCTTATGCTGCTCTGGCGCAAAGTCAAAGCTTACTTGGTCTATCAGGGCTTTGAATTTCTGATCAAAGTCCCATACTGATTCTGATGGAAGCTGCTTAATATCCTTGAGCTCTGTTATACACTGAGATTCAGACTTAGGTTTCTTAAACTCTTTGATCATGGCGTTCTTGACCTAGGCAAGTGTCTTGGGTAATGTAGTATACTTTATGTACCATGTCAAGGATCTGTCTCTAAGTGTGGTGACCAACTGTACAAGTTTAATGTTATCATCGTTGATTGTTTTAATGGTCCACATGGCTTCACATAGGAACCAATGCTGTTCCGGGTCTTCTGCTCTTGTACCCTTAAAAATAGGTAGCTTCATGTCATCTCCCATTCTATTTCTTTGTGGTGGGTTCTGACTGACTGGGTTACTACCAGTCAGCGGTGTAGGTAAAGGTGATGTAGCGGGAGTAGGTACTGTCTGTGAACTACTAGATGGAGTACCTACGGGGTTATTTTGAGTCCCTGTCTATTTCTGTGGGGTATAGGGGTGGTAAGGAATACCCCCCTCTAGTTCTTCTGTGGTGCTAGGGCTCTGTTGTCTAATATTGTCTGAGCTATCTTCAAATACAGGAGAGCTAAAATCTACTTTATACTTCTTTCCACTACGTGTTCGTCCAATGTCATCAGAATCACTTTCAAACTCTTGTGACATTACTATCTTTACTCATTCATCTGAAATTAATCCATTGTTCCTTTTTCATATAGCAGCATCTTAAGGGACAAGTTTAGAGATCTTAGGTACTTACCATGATAACCTCTGAAGAAGTAGTGCTCGGCTTCGCTGAAGCTCTTTCTCTGGTCAACTGCAAATTCTGTAACAAAGCCTTCTAGCACACTAGTAAGCCAGAAGTCCACTGCTCTCGTAATGGGATTGTCAAGGTTCTGCACGGTCTGAATCAGCTCTGGTGTCCAGACAATGTTTCTTTTCTTCTTGAATGTGTTCCTATCTGTCAACTTTGATAACCAGTTGAAAAGCTCGTTTCCATAGGTTGCAAAAAATATAGCATGTATATCTGAAGCGATATGCTTTTCTAACTAGGCCTTTGTGCTCAGTTTAGGGCTCCGATTTTGTTTCTTGGAAAACTCCCTTAAGTCTGAATCCAACCACTGGTGAAACTCTTGTCTGGTAGGATTCCAACAGAACATTAACTCCCAGTCGTTCAAACCGTCAACGGAACCATTTGTTGATTGCATGGGCAGACCTGGGTTTACTATAATCAACCAACAACACCCCTAGCTCACTGGCCCTTTCGGCGACAGACCACACAGTGGCCTGAAGTCTAACCCAAAGTGATTCTAATGGGTTGGCCAAGGACTCAAGCGTCTTGGACCAGGTTTTGTTGCAATCCTACTTACGGCTTGCAGCTCCTCTGGCTGCAAGATCTCCCTCTGTGATCATGCGTTGCGTGACCTCCTGCTTGCGTCGCACGATCCTGTCGTCACGCAGCTCTTATAGCCACGAGATGTTCCTTTAAACCACCGTGCGGTCCTTCTCTATGATGCGCACTTTCCCTGGCTTGTGATATCTCCAGCCTTACCGCATCACCGCACACCGTGTGACACGCAGCTCCTGCCCAACGTGAAGTCCTCAACCTGCGGTATCGCACACCATAGCTTCTTTGCCGGTGTGTTATCACCTATCTGTGATATCCTACCTACATGGTCTAGCGCACTTAGCGTTTCCCGTGTCAACGTGCAAGACTTAACATACAAAGCTATTCGATGCTGCAACCAGTAACTATTTTACGCAAAGCATAAGTGAACCACATACAACAATCCAAAGGTATTTAACCTATGATTATCCTTCTATGCTGTGCTGAACTGATTAATACATTCATTCATTAAACTACAAACAAAGTCCATGAAATAACTGAGCAATGCATAAGTAAACATAACACATAAACCAGTTGCATAACATAGATTTTAACGTGGTTCACCTCCAGGATGGAAGTTACATCCACATAACTCTGTTTTCTATTATAGCTCAAGGGGAAGGTAAAACACAATTATGCTGCACCACATATGCAGCTCAAGATCTTCTCTCGTAGATCTCTCTTCTCTCTATATTGCTCTCTTACAATATACTCTTCCCTCTCAGTCGATCCCTGTGGATCGTTACATGCATGCTCTATAAGCCAGCTACTGGTTTCAGTAAGATTGCTACAGCTAAGACCAGAACCAGAGCTTGGCTTTTACAATAGTCTACTTATCCTTATTGCCTATTTCAATCACGACTGTCTAACTGTCTAACCAACTAGCTAACCCTTTACAATGCAAAATTACATTCTTTTATAAGCAGCCCAAAGGTATTGCTTTTACAACACTGTGGGCCTGTCCCAACACTAACCCAAACCCTAATTAGTGACAGTCGGTCCTCTCTGTCCTTGAGGTAGCCACTTCCCGTCACACCACAGCTCTTTGCAGTCTTCCATGCTTCCCGGCACTGACCATGGGTACTATGCACCGCTTCTCTTTTCTATCCTTTGCCTTCAATGCTTGAGCCTCGTTGCTCCTTCTTCTTTATGAGGGTCGTTGAGCCCTCCTGTCTTCCGCCGCTGCCTTTAATGCAGTGTTTGAGCTCTCTCTTCTCGATCGCTCAGGTACCGTTGCCTTTCTTTGACTTTCCTATCTCAAAAAGTCATGGTTTCCGGCTCTGCTCTCCAGCTGGAAACGTGCTACGGCATCGTAGCCCCGTCTTATCTTCTTTCTGCCAAAACTTATCATTTTGCCAAAACTAGCAGCTTCTTCTGTAGCTGCGGGACCCTGCTCCAACAGTCCCCTAACACTTACTTGTGGCTCGTCCTCGAGCCACCTACAACGGGCTTCTCCTGTTGTAGCTTTTCCTTGGCTTCCTGCAAAGCCCTCTGTAACCTGTCACGAAGTCTTGTGACTTCGTTCTTCATCACTTCGACACTCTCTTTTGCCGAGTCAAGCAAAGCTTGACTAATACTGGTGTCTTCTATGGCATCAGTATTCTCCCTAGTGGTAGTGAACTCCTTCATTTTTTGTTCAACCATATCAACTATCTCTGTGATTTGCTCCTGATACAGTTGAAGCAGGTCATTAATGTGCATCTCCTTGGTTCTTAATTGCTGCGCTTCCTACTGCAAGCTGTTCATCTCCTTTGTCTTCCTCATCTTTTGAAGAGCTGCCAAGCCCTTAATTTCTTCTTTTATTGCCACAGCAGTATTCTCTATCTACTGAATATTTTGCTGGATTTGTACTTTCTTCGGCGACTCATCTAACTCAGCCCATGTGTTTGTTGCATCGGTTAGTACTAACCGAGCTTCGTCGATGCAAGATTGCATCTGCGCAGAAGTGAGTCGGAGGGATTCTACTCGTGCTTTCTGATCTATCTGGGAGGTGTCTCGTAAGCGAGCCTCAAGCTCAGTGATCTGCACCTCATGGTCTACCCTTATCTTGGCCACTTCTACGTCCATCCTAGTGACGGTTTCTTCCAGAGCCTTTGCTCTGTCTGCTACTCTTCTTAGCTTCTGCGGAACTAGTAAGGCAAACTCAATGTTACAATGGGGCAGTTCCAATGCAATGCTCTGCAAAACTTGAGAAATATCTTGCTCTCTTTCCTCAAATGTTCGTACTTTGTCTGCCCTTTTCTGAACACTGATAGCAAGTGCTGCATTTTGTTGCTTCAGCTGCATATTCTGCTGGTAAGTCTCGAGCTCTCTACTCTTGAGTTCTGCACCTAACGGCTGTTGGATCATATGCAACTGGTCAATATGAAACTCTGCAAGGTTAACTTCAATGGGTTGCCTAAACTGAACTGGTGGCTCTTTCATTGTGGCAGGGAATTGGATACTCCCTGGTGGAATTAACACAGTATTGAGGCGATCCTTTGCTAAGCTTTCCTGGCAGGACATCGATGGTGCCAAGGTCTCTCCGGTGTTCGTCTTGTCAGGTGGAATGTACCTCATGGCAGTCTTCTCTGTAATCATTCTTAAGTCTAGAAGTTGCTTTTCGACTGCGCTCTGGCTCTTTTCCTACGCCCCCTTCATTGCGTCAAGTGAGTCCTTCAATGTATCGCACGTCCTTGTTGCAATGAGTTCGTAGTTATCGTCTGTTAATGCTGTCTTCAGAGTTGGCTTTGAGGTTTTCTATTTTTTCTTCTGCTGTGTCCCTGGTGACCCTTGCTGTGAAGGTCTCTTCTTTTCCCCTGTTAGTGGTTCCTCTATTGAAGATTGCGTTTGGATGTCTACTTTGTCTTTGTCCTTGTTCTGGTGTTCTGTATCTTCGGAGTCTGATGATAGTGGTGCAGTATCTTCATATTCCTGCTTCCACTGGTCGTTGAAGTCTCTTATGACTCCTTCGACGTCTTGGGATTCCATCCTAAACGAGCCAGGTGCCCAATCATCCCGCTTAGTCTTTTTCAGCCGCAGATAGATTAAATGGCTGTCTACCATAAAATTAAGCCGGCTGTCGTACATGTACACAATCTCCGTGTTGAGCCGTGGTGTCTCTTGAATGACCTTCATCAACAGCTTATAGTAGTCATGGAATACCATCGCATTGATTGCTTTCTTGGCTGGGCGGTTGGTCTCCCATAAGCTGGCATAGCGCACTCCTTTGGGTGCGCCACCTGTCATCTGTGGAAACTGGGTATGGGGTGGCTCCTTCCATCCGACAAATGCACAAAGAATAAGCAACCATGAAAAATGGAAAGGGTCGTTGACTTCATCCTGAGCTGCCAAGCAATCTTCTTGTAGCATGTTTAATAAGAATAGAGACCAATTGAACTGTTCCCCTTCTGTGACCTGTATGGCTAGGTGAATTACGAATCCTGTAACTTCCTTTGGTCGAACCTTGGTTAGCAGTCTACCCGCGAGCAGACTGGTGGTGAATCTAAGTGTCTCATTTGGTATGCTTGAAATGTCATAACCCCGTCCTCCTCTGTGTAGCTGATACTTAGTTACTAGGGCTTGTGGTAACTTGGAGTCCTTGATTTTTCCTGTTGTCTGTATATCAGGGTGTCTACCCATTTTGGACAAACCGTTGATACGATGTATCAAATCAATTTTTAGGTCCACCTTGCTGCCTAGCCAGAGGTACCCTCCGTGTACGCAAGAGAGTAAAATGTGCACCACGGCGTTAACCTCTGGACCCCATCCAAAATGAGGTAATCTCAGCAAATTGAGCAGTCCTGACCGCTCAAGAATCTAGACATGTGCCAAGGGAACACATTCTTCTCTCCCTGTCCTTGCATTCTTCTCGATCTTCAGATAAATATCCGGCTGAAACTGAGGATATGTCTTACTCTCTGCCAGGTTATAATCTACAAATTTAACAACAGCAGCATATCCTACTAGATCTCCATTTTCCTTTACTCGAGAATCAATGGGTGGTATGGGAACAGTATACTTAGCGTTCTTAGAAATTTTTGCTGCTGGTGCGCCTTCAACTCGTGGTATCATGTAGTCTGTTCCGCTGTGAACTTCTTCCTCATGCTCTGAACCGGATTCATCATTGACATGAGATTGGCTCCTCGTTTGCGGTTGCTGTCTGGTCTGTGACAAACTTAGCGGAGCACTCTTTAGTGGCGTTGCCATAGCTCCAGCAAGGCCATAATGCTGAAATCTTCTCAAAATGTTTGCTATCGGTTCGTCCTCGGACATAACCCACTCAGTACAAAATGGCGGACGTGCACTAGCTGCAATTTCTAAAAATCATAGCACTCTGTAACCACTTAGCTCTGGACACAGAACTCGTAACAATTTAGCTTTATGGCTCTCGGTTTTTCTGCAAATGTAACCGTCCCACTTGAATACTTTCTACTTTTATGCCCAATACGATAATCCCAGACGCAACGGTCATCTAGACTGGACCCGTCGGTCGTCATTAATTCCTAGACAAGACCATACCCGCCATCCGATCCCTAATAAATGTGGAAATCCGATCGAATTTCCCTCGAAATGTGTGTTTACAGGCGTCGGTCTCGTCGGAGATTTGCCAAATCTGGAAAAATTAATTATATTGCTGCCAAATCTACGGTAAGATATACAGATCATTACCTCATTAACTACCTGTCAGCTGCTGACTTGACTGGCCTTTGTCGGTTGCAAAATTGAGTACGTGGCATGGGGAAACATCGCGCTGTTGTGATGCGACTCCACATCACCTACATAATTCATCATCAATTTTTTTTATTTTTTATTTTTCAAAACCCGTCCTACTGCGATTCCTCACAACTAGACTATCTGCCGGTGTAGACTGATTCTCGGTGTGATGCCTCCTTTCAACTACACTGGACATCTGCACCGCCTTAAACTGGTTTAAGCTAGGGTTGAGAGGCGAGGTGGCTATTGCTATAGGGCTTAAGCCTACTGCCATTAATCCATGTGGGAAGAAGCTCCCCGTTCAACTGGCTAAGCTAAACGGCACCTCCCTCTGTAACTTGCTGTATCTGGTATGGCCCCAGCCAATGTGTCTTGAACTTCCCTAGAAACTTAATGAATCTGCTGTCATAGAGGAGTACTAGGTATCCGATTTGGAAAGTATTATTCTTAATGTGTCTGTCATGCCAATCTTTTTCTCGTGCTTTCTGCACTTTCTGATGGAATCCGACGATGAATCTGTCTTCTTCTAAGGCAAGCAACTGTGCTAGCCTTTCCTCCACTGTGTCTGTATCAATCATCTCGGTAATCTGAGTGATTCTTAAACTGGGAAGAATATACACCATAGGCATAATAGCCTCCTCTCCATATACCTAGCTGAAAGGTGTGCATCCCGTAAGTTTCTTGCATGTGGTCCTGTACGCCCATAAGACAACGTTAACTTTGAGGTCCCAATCATTCCTCTGGCTATTGCAGATCTTAGTAAGAGCATTTTCTAAAATCTTATTGAAGGCCTCCACTATACCATTAGCCTATGGGTGGTAGGGAGTGCTCTTATGGTGCTGGATCTGGAATTCTTCTGTTAATGCCTCAATAGTACTGTTCAGGAAATGTGTGCCTTGATCACTCATCAAAATTACTGGGCATCCAAACCTACTGATGATGTTTTCAAAAAGGAACTGTGCAGCTGTAGCAGCATCACAATTTCTTACTGCTTTGGCCTCTGCCCATCTGGTGAGGTACTCTGTTCCAGTGATAATATATCTCGCACCAATGCACTTTCCTGGTGGGTTGATAGGACCCACAAAATCTATAGCCCATTTGTCAAATGCCTGCAACGTGACCTGCGGTCGCAGCGGCATTTCATCGCGTCACGAGGGTTTTCCTACCCTTTGGTAGATATCGCAGCATCTGCAAAAGTCCTTGGTGTCTTTATGCAATGTAGGCCACCATAATCCTACGTCCAGGATTTTCTGCGCAGTCAGTTTTCCTACGAAATGACCTCCTACGATTCTTGAATGAGCCTCTTTGATAATAGCATCTTTTCGTGCAGCATCACGCATCTGCACAGAACTTCATCCGGACTTAACTTGTATAGGTGTCCTGCGATGAGGGTGAAGTCTGCTGCTTTAACAACCAACTGCTTCTTTTGCTGCTTAGTAAATTCATCAGGTGCTACTCCTATAGTGAGGAAGTGGATAATGTCAGCACAGTACTCATCTGCGATCTGTATGGAAAACAACGGCGCATCTGGCAGATTGTCGTCTAGGTTACTTGGCTCTTCTCCTGAGTCTAATCGGGACAAATGATCAGGTCCTGCATTTAGTCTTCCTGGTTTAACAATGATTTCAAAATCATACTCCTAAAAGAGGAGTAACCATCTGCAGATTCTCCCCCCTAACACTGGCTTACTGACCAAGTATTTTAGCGCGGAATGGTCAGTGAACATTTTAAACGGGGCACCCAACAGGTAGTACCTGAACTTCTGCAGCACGTATACCATAGCTAAGCCTTCTCTTTCTGTTGTGGTGTAGTTCTTTTCTGCTGTCGATAGCTTTCTGCTGGAGTATGCGATAGGATGATCGATATCTCCTTCTCCTGGTTGTGTCAAGACGACTCCTAATGCGATGCGGGATGCATCCACATGTACATGAAATGGCTTAGTCCAGTCAGGAAATACTAGGATGGCTTATTAAAAACTTTTGGTTTGATCTAGTCTTTAAAAAACATAAAAATTAAAACTCGATCCATCTGGAAACTCCACTATCTAACATCCCTCCAAGAATTTCTAGCCGAAGAAACCGCCATCAATTATTCAATCCTCTCCCTGATCCTTAAAGGTTTATTAGGGAAATATTGAATAGTAAAACTTCTCGTAGAAACCTTGAAAATTTAGGAGACCAATCCCTCTCAGATATCCATCACTTATTTGTAGAGAGTCATGTTCACCAATCTCAAGAAATGACAGAATTGTTCAAACCCCTTGACTTTTCTCAGATATCAGGTGCTCCGCATGCCATTCCAAAAGATGCTATCAAGAAGCTCCCCATATTTAAGGGCAATAATACCATCACTGCCAAGTCTCACCTTCAAAAGTTTGAAAAGCACCTGGTCAGTTATTGCAATGATGCTGCCCATGACCATGACAATGTCAAAATGAAGCTCTTTGTTTTATCCTTAGAAGATGATGCTGAAGAATGGTACCTCGACCTAGATGATGATTCATATAAAACTCTTAGTGAATTCCTAGAGGGTTTTAAGAAGAAATGGGGAGAAAAGAAAGAACCAAGACATTTGCTTGCTGCCCTTCATAACATTAATAAGATGGAGAATGAAACCATGGATGAATTTAACACTAAGTTTAGGTGTGTGGTTGTGGACATCCCTAAAGAAATCAAGCCAAAGGATGCCTCCATCCTCATATCTTTCATTGAATCTTTCACTGGTGATTTGAGGTACCATTTAAGAGACAAAGAGCCGGCCGATCTAAAAATTGCTCAAGAATTGGCCGAGAAAATAGAAAAGAATATGCAGTCTTCAAGCAAATCCAACATTCCACGTTACACTTCATAAGGGAAACACTTCATACAACGAGGAAAAGGGAGCCTATAAAGATCCCATGGAAAAAGTAACAGACATGATAAAAGACTTGGTTACTAGTCAAAACCAACTTATGGAAAATCAGTCTGCACAATTGAATCTTTTGCACAATAGAATAATCACAATGGAAAGAAATAATGGACCTAGGAACTTTCAGCCTAGGCAGAATCAGATGTATCAAAATAAGTTTCCTCAGCAAGAGCCTAGGATTCCAAACCAGTTAGACTCAGCTAACATGGTAGAAGAAGTAATTCCATGGTGTAGACCCTGTGAACAATTCCACCAAGAAAGCACTTGTTATGTTGCAAATCAAGTCATGGAACATGGAATTCCCGAGGTTAGTAATCAGGAAACAAATTCAAGTGAGCCTGATCATATATACATGGTAGGACAGGCCTACCCTTTGTCACCATCTAGACAGTACAAGCCTGAGGATGAAACCATTGCAGAATCTTATAGTGAAACTTATGATGAAAACTGTAATATACATGATGGGACTCCTATGTGTTCTCCATATAATGATGATAGTCTGGAAGGTTTACTACCTTGTGACCTTTTCTCTAAAGAAGATGAGTATGAAAATGAGGACAAGTATAGCTTGGAGCATGATACAAGTGATGAATACTCCCTTATCCCCGATAAAGATGTTGATGAGGAGTCCCGGACATTCATGGAAAATCCAGTCTATGACATGAATAAAGAGGAAAATAATGAACCAGAAACTTTTGATGGTTTTGTTGATTTTTCTGTCTATGGCATATCTAAAGGAGAGAGCATGGACCATGTGGCCTTGGGAAACTTTGATATGAAAAAGGAGCATGCAGTTTATCCACATGATCAGTCTGAGACATATATCGGTATCAGTAATGAAGACAAAGAGAACTCGATATCAGAACCTGATATCAGCAATGGGGAATCCATCACATCTAACATAGATGATGGTGATGAATATTGGGATTTTTGTGGATATATTATTAAGAATCCTATCTATGCTATATCCAACAAGGGGAGTGTCTATTTACAAATTTGTGGAATTCCAATCTACTATACTTTCATAGAGGGAATCATGGATCTGGAGACCTTGGAAAATCCTAGTATGAAAAAGCAGCATTCAAAACTCTTATATGACCATTCAAAGTCATATCATGCAGAGCCACACAAAGGTATCAATAATGAAGACATGGAGAAGCAGTGTTGTGAAAAGATAGATGTGATGCAATTAGTAGAATATCAGTCTCAACTATCATCTTCACATATAGAGTTTCCTCATGATTTGGAGCCGCTTGGGGCTTATACAGTGAATTATCATCGAGTGAGCCTTGATGATTAGTATGATAGTGTAGTCAATCTACCTCATCATTCTGATTTGTACATCAACTCTGTCCAGTCATGGATAGAAGTAGCCTACGCAAGCACTTACCATTTTGGGAGGAAGTTTGACAACATTATTCATGCCTATGATTTCCCATCCATCCCGCCCCTTCCGGATCATCACGCAGGTTTGCATTTTCTGAATAAAGTATCCTTACTTTGGTTGGTAACCAAAGAAAAGGAAATTTTTTTTTATGTTAATAAAATGATTAGGTGGTTACATTGAATTTTTTATTACACTTAACCCTTTTTATATCATGCTTAGAGTAGGAAAATAAGCTCATTGAAAAAGAGAATTTACTTTCCGCATTTTTTGTTTTGTATTTAAATATAATCAAACATTCTTTTCATTAGTTAGTTACATTTATTTTGTTTAAATAAATCAGTTTAATGGTTCATTTGGTTTGTTATGTAAAGCTTGTGCTACTGAGGTTTTTTTGTCAAGCTGAGATGTTTTTACAGGGTGTATAAACTAGAGATTTTGGTGTTCTCATATCCTCTCCTTGCGCTATGACTAGATTGAGCACACGTCCCACAGTTGGAGCTAGAATGTTACCACCTAAGTTGTACTTAGTGGGTTTTTATCAAGTGAGCCTGGTGAACCGGACAAAGATTTTTTGTTCAGACTTCAGGAGACCTTCGGAAGTGCTTCTAGGAAGTGCTTGTTGTACTATATCACATGTTCATACCCCCTTGGGAGAGTTGTAATAAATGTTCTAGCATGATAGTGTCTGTAAAAAACTCGGTCTCTTAGACTTTATATGTCAATCCGATCAGTCCAGGGTGTTTTTTCCCTTGGTTATTATTGGTTGTTGAATAAACGACTGATAATTTCTGAGTTTTTCACTCCATACCTCCAAAGTTGGGGTGGTTGGCTTGGCATTTAGGCCTATTGAGGTTATTAGAGTCTATGTGTCAATGTATAAACATGCTAGACATCATGGTCGAGTCATATGAACATGTCTAAGTCCCCATAGGTTTTTTCAATTTTTCATTTTTTTAGTTTTTTCAGTGTTTTTTATTAAAAATTTAATTTTTCCAAAACTTAGGCTATTTTTTAATAGTTTAATTGGAAAAATTGATTTTGTAATAAGAGTGGGCCAAATAATCAGTTTCAGTCATGTAGGTGCTCATTTTCAAGCTAAGAGCACCAAGTAAACCCATGGACCCACTATTTCCTAGTTTTGAGTGATTTTCCATCACTCAAGTCAGAAAGCCCCAAAAATCAATGATTGATTATTTTAATTAATAAATTGATGAATAATGGAGCAAATCCAAAATCATAGATCAGTGGATTCTCAGCCGATTTGATTGAAATCAGTCAGATCTGAACCAGATTGACTAGATCTGACAAATCCTTGACTGAAGGAGGTGATCAAATCAGATCCAGAGTTGATCTTCAGCAATCATTATGGGGAATTGCACCCTCTCTCTCTCCTCCACACGTGTGGACTCTCATGGATGCTCTGTGGACTGATGTGTCAGTTTATGGGTTGATGTGTCAGCTCAATAAATCCCCTAGTTGACAAGTAGGCTTAGTTCAGCTTCAGATCTGCATTGATTGACTCCCCATTAGCTGATTTGATCTGTCTCCTTGGGATTTGCGCCCCCCCTGGGCTGGATCTCCTAGTTTTTGTATATATCCAAGCATAAGCCTCCTCTTCCAAGCTAGTTAGAGTTGGATTGAAGGGATTTCTATTGTAATACTATTGTAATATTTTGATTGTTGAAATAAAGAATCTTTGGAGGCCAAATGGTGTAATGCTCTCATATGTGTGGATTAAGCATTGTCTTACAGCTATTGATGTTGCTGACTTTTCTCTCAAATTTTTGCATCTGAACCTTGTTTGGCTTGAACGATTCAGCTAAATCAATAGGATTATAGTTGGGCAAGTAAGGTTACTTGTTTTTCTTATACCTCATAGCATATATGTTAGAATATCTAGATTATACATGTTTAATAAGTTTATTTGCATGTAATTCTTATCTCTTTTTCATATATATATCCAGATCTCATGAGGTTTCGTGCAGGATTGTGTGTTTAGCTTTCAGGTAGCAAGGATTGGATGAGCTGTGGATCTAGTTTGACTCCACTGTACATCCAAAATCTTTGTGAATACATTGCCCCTCTGTATTCCACTAACAAGTTTCCATTGCAGATCTATTTCAGCAACAAGCACTTCTCTTCTCCTTTTCCTCCTTCAAAATCAATTTTTTTTACCTGGTTACTTTGTTCACAGCTTTGATATTTTTTAGATCTATTATATTAAAGTAAATTTAACATAGATCTATCTTCTCAAATCCCATAATCTAGATCTTGTTCTTAAAAGGTTTCATAAGCATTCTAGATCTAACTTTAGGGAAATCGTCCTTTTTGCATGGAATTTTAAAGAGAATTTGTAGCTTGCATGCATTAGATTTCAGTTTTTTGTTATAAAATATAAATCTATCAATCAATGCACATCATATTGGCTTCCTAAAAGGAAAGCCAATATCCCAAGGAAAGCTTGCTTTCCTTGGTTCCCTTTTACCGTTTTTAACTAGTTTTAACTTACTTTTTTTTTGGTTAAAAGTAGGCTGACCCAAAGGTAATTTCAGAGTGCTTTTGGGAATATTTCAGTCTAATAATATTGCTGGTTTTTATCAGGTATATCAGAAAAGAGGAGGATCTGCTGTTCAAGAGTGACTCTTGGGCCTTCTGAATCCTCCCAGGGGTCTCCCTTTTTTACTGAAATCTTTAATTTTTGCACTTTGTAAGCTCTTGGTTTCATTATGTATAAGAATCAAGAGGCATCAGATCATTTTGTTGATATTGTAACCAATATCATAAAAATAGGCTCTTTCGAGCCCATTCCCCATCCCCCCTAGGGGGATTTGCGTCCATGTCATTTTTTGCTTTTCATTCATATTTTTTCAATCTAGAATAGTACTAATCTGTCGGGTAGTATACTTTGATTTAAAATAATTTCCATATTCCATTTCTATCAGTTTCAAAGTAACTTTAATACTTACCCCACGAGCCTCCTTTTGAGCCGAAAGGTGAAGAAAGGTTCGTGGTAGTCTAATTAGAAAATTGTGGTTTGCTTATATGTTTATGTTTCATTTGCTATCATATTTTGTTTCAGTAACCATAATAAAATCAACCCCTCCTTGATTCCCCGAGTGAGTTCCACTTGGACCGAAAGAGGTTCCTGGAGGGTTTTCTTTTTAACAAGAACATCCATCTCAAAATTTACTAAAATTGACAAGACTCCGGTGTGTATGCTCTGCACTTGGCTGCGGTTCATCTAATCACTCAAGTTGTATCAAAATCACTTGAGTGACTAGTATAATTAGGATTCACTCTCCCAAATTGACAAACCATCAGGTGAAAATCCAACACCTAGATCAAACCATTACGGTGGAAAAAATACCCAAAGCAAGCGGGAACTCCTGAAAAGTGACCTCGGGGTGCCAATCTCTGTCACACCCTAATGGGTGCATTATGAACAATAGTCCCAGAGACTCCATTCAGACCACATATTCATTGCGGGTAGCCGTGAAGGTTTAGTTTTGGACATACTCCAAATACTCTCGGGCATATCTGGAGTCCACCCCTTCGCCTAATTTTAATCAACTCATATTTCACATTAACTTAAAACATACCAAGAGGCAATTGCAAAACATTCACTCCAAGCACATGCAAGTACATTGATTTTCTTTTGACTCCATTTTAAGGCGGCAACACTTTCATGTTATCGCAGTATTTCCAACTCCCCGTTAGATATGACGAAGGGGTGGAGATATTTCTGTCTTGCTGCCAGAATACTGCGACCCACATAACCGACCACATACATGAGTGGCGGCGATGCCATATTTTATGAAAGATTCAACTTGATGACAAGATCTTCCTGGATTGGTTCCTAAAAACTTTACTACCACCTATAGCGAAGGACGTCGCATCCGAACGTCCCCAATATGAAGAGGAGGCCATCTTGAAAGCCCAACAGTTTGATATGATCTATGCATAGTCTGGATACCTTTACACTATCATCCTAGATGATCTCCATGTAGGCACCTCCTACCGGGATGCGCCGGGGGCATCCCATGCCACAGATAGCATCATAGGTTCTATCTCCCACCAACCATAGCATCGTCCGACACCACTTGCAATACCACCACAAACAAGCAACACCCCCATTGTTTCCTACCAAAACCAAACTCCGGACTATGCAAGAATGATGTCCCAGTCCAGAGCTACAACTTCTTATGCACAACCTGATCCACTGCAGTAGGCCCAGGCATTGGCTTGGACGAAACAACAATATGCGGGACAAATTCCCACATTTGTGGCACCTGCACCCCCCAAGTCTATTATGCACCACCTGTTCAAGTTGCTTAAGCCCCCGCCCCCACTCTTCTAGCACCTTTAGGATAGGTTTTTACACAGCAAAACCATCCCAACCAGCCAGCCCCCAATAACCAACAAGGGTAAGCTATAAATAACCAAGCCTGGAACCAAGGAAACAACCAACCGTAGGGAGGCAGTAAACAACCAAACCCTTCCAACAATGCCAAGGCAAACTGACCAGCCCAAAATCCTCAGTAACCATACACACCTAGACACAATGCTCCATTGCACACAAATCAGCCATGCAAGTTGTGTGAGGTCTACGGGAACTATACACATGAATGCCCCTTCATGGTTTGCGCCAAGAAATCCATTCACAATGAAGTTCAGCATGCCACCAATATGGCAGCCCCAGCTCAACCTAATCTGACACCACCAGGGCCCCCACCCATAGTCCTCCAAAACCCATTTCCAGTCCAAGGACTTGTAGCAACTGCACCCGCTCCCCAGCCCAATCCCAACGCCCCGAGGGCACCTCCGACATCAGAAACAGGTGTTCACCATCTGCTAGCCATGACAACTGAAGAGGTGAATTTACAGACCAAATGAAATCAGTACGGTACTAACACCGAACCTACTGACACATCAATGGCATCTACATCCAAAACAACCAATGCCCTCTTTTTCCTCGTGCCCCCGCATATGATGGGTTTCCAACAATGTCACAACTAGAGCTACTATAAGCTACAACATCATGGATGATTTGTCCTAAACACCTATGACCATGTTTGCTCTTGAGGTACTCAAAACTTTCCCAACACAGCGAAAAGCCTTACTAGCCACCCTTGGTGTTGTAGACCCCTCTGACTCCAAGTTGATCACATTTGACACGAAGAACAGAGAACCGAGGATGCCATTAACCATTTCCTTCCAAAGCCCGGTATCCATTCAGAATCTGATTGTGCACCAATGCATAGTGGACGAGGGGGCATCCACATGCATTATGTCTACCTTAGTCTGGTAGAAGCTTGGATCCCCAATTCTGCAACCATCCTCTACTACTCTATGGGCTTATAATGGCCACCCCACTAAAGCCCAAGGAATCCTCCCACACATTCCCATCACATTGGAAAGGAAAAAAGTACTGATTGACATAGAGGTTGTCAATGCTCAGTTGGACTATAACCTTCTCCTCAAAAGAAGTTATATGTACACCATGAGAACCATAGCATTAGATGTTTTCCACCTCATGATGTTCCCTCATGAAGGGAAAATCATGACAGTTGATCAATTGACTTATCACGATCCACAAGGGATAACTACACCAGCCAATGTTATCCCTACGATCAACACCATTGATCTGCAAGGGCTAACCGTACCCACCAATGTTATCCCTCCGGTCAACACCATGGTTGACAACATACCAGCCTCCCCATTGTTGAATGTGGGCCCTGGGTTGTTTTTCGATACCACCATGATGGCTTCTTTCCCCTTAGTGTCACCAACACTGACACCAAATGAGGCTGTGGATTTGTGCATGCTCTCATCTAGCACTGCTACACCTAAACATCAACCAAAGTCATAGCCCCAACTACAACCACAACACCATCTGTAGCTGCAACACCATCAGCAGCCACAACATCATCAATAGCCGTAGCATCATCCCCATTCATAGCATTATGCACAGCCACCACCACAACATCATCCCCACATGCAACCATCAGGGAGTTATCTAGGTTCCTCCCTAGTCCACACAATTCCCTTCCTCTTTGCCCCGCCTGGTGTCATGAGTAAGTCAGTAATGGCTAACTTAAATTTACCCAATTTTACATTGGGAATTCCCATGTGGTACCTTGATCCACTGGCACAACCCCCAATTCCCCATGTAGTTTTAACCCCCGTGCAACCCATTGTGGTCAAATCTCATCCTCCACCCGGCCCGCAAAAACCAACCACTGCACTCGCACTGCCCCACCCAAAAAGGGCCAGGGGAAAAAATGTGAAAGCTACTGCTGAACCTTGACTGATCCTACCTTGCACTATCTGCAAAGAATAGGGCCATCCAACTCAAAACTACCTTGAGATTCCCATAATCCGTGTGCATTTGGATTCCATGGATACAACAAAAAACCTCCCCGTGGTTGAACTCCCAAGCGAGCCAATAGTGAGAAACAAGTCATTGAGAACAAACCATGTTTGCACCCTTTGCAAATTGTATGGACACTATTCTCACCACTGCCAAGACTTGTCTAAGTTTTGAATGGATCTATCTAACCTTCAACAACATTCCCTTGAATCTAAGATCACTCTGATCGAAGAAGTCCATCCCCCACCGCCTTCTTCACACACCATGTCCATTTACATGATGTCCAATTCTACGGACCCTCTTGTCTCCACCATCACCGACGGTCTATCAGACTTGTCTCTTCGTTGCTTCCACAATGATGAGGAGATACTTAAAGCCTTAACTGCCCTGAAATACCCATGGGACGACATGCACCACCGCTCGTTCTTCCTCCCCAAAGAGCTTATGTCGCAGTTTAACCAGTTTTCCATGCAAACCAAAGATTTCATTCATGGGAAAGTCGACTAGTTCAAAAATCCCATTCCAGCACCAGATTCCTTCGAAGAAGGGAACATGGCCAACATCTTGCCAACCATCAAAATCAACATCTCAACCAATCCTGAGGTTGTTGAAGAAATCATGCTGGGGACATCTTGCTCCCTGGAAGAAGTTGTTTCCTACAAATCCCTCTTCCAAGAATTCTGCAACATCTTTGCCTGGTCCTACACTGAAATGCCCGGGCTAGATCCATCCATTGTGGAGTACTACATCAACACATGGCCCGATGTGGCCCATGTATGCCTAAAGAAATGACCCATCCATCCCTCCAAAGTTGTCACGGTCAAAGCCGAAATCGAGAAGCTGCACACAGCTGGCTTCATTTAACCCATTACATACACCACTTGGGTTTCAAATCCTGTTCACATGAATAAAAAATAGGGTACCATCCACATTTGTACATATTTTCGCGATCTAAATGGGGAGTGTCCCAAAGACAACTTCCCAACACCCTTCATTGATCAGATTATCGATGCATGCACCGGACATGACATATTTTCCTTCATGGACGGATTTTTCAGATATAACCAAATCCAGATCTAGAAAGAAGATTGTTATAAGGCTGCATCCACAACCTTGTGGGGCACATTCACCTATTTAGTAATTCCCTTTGGTCTAAAGAATGCTAGAGCCACCTTCCAGCGTTCCATGACACAATGTTTTCGCGACCTCATCCACATCATGTTGGTTTATCTTGACAACCTCATTGCATGGTCATGAAAGCAAGCACAACACATAGATGACTTGCAGCAATCCTTCCTATGATGTCACAAGTACAAAATCTGCTTGAAACCCTTCAATTATGTTTTCTGTGTCCCAACGGGCAATATCCTAGGGTTCATCGTGTCACACAAAGGAATGACCGCTGATCCCATCAAAGTCCAAACCACCTTCCCTCTAACGTCACCTATTTAAGTGATGTCAGTTCAACTTGTAATATAATCTTGTCCCTTTTTGTTTTACACATTTTTAAAGTGAGTCTTATATGTTGTTTCCCTTCATTGCTCCATATGGATCCTACCTCGGATTGGTACATTGGATTTTATGATGGAGCAAGCAGATGGTCTCCAAACCTCGCCTTGGCTACATCGGTCATCTACTCCCCGTCGCATGAGTTGATCCATATCGACAGAATATTTGTGGGCAGTGTGACCAACAACCATGCTGAATATGATGGTGTCAATGGCCTCTTAGCTGTTGCTCTCCAGTTGGGAATTTTCCATCTCGATGTCTTCTTAGACTCCTAGCTGCTTGTCTCCTAGCTGAACAACTATTACCATGTACATGATCCCTTCCTCTTTAGAAAATTCCAGCACACTGAATAGATGGTTAGATCATTTGAATCCATCACATTCACACATGTTCCCAGAAACCTCAATAGTGTAGCATATCAAATGGCTAATGACATTCTAAATTGGCACATTCATAATCGCATATAGGAAACATACAAACACAACATCATGCATACATAAACATGCATACACATGTAAAAATACATCACATAGACATTACATTTCATCATAAAAAGACTCACATATAAAACCATAAAAAGTGCATCCACGTGCGTTAAAAATATATATAGATAGATAAATCGCATGTCCAAATAATGTCCAGTTCAAAATGAGAAGCCACATATGCTTTCTCAACTGAATATACATAGTGATGCATAAAATCCTAATGCACCAGCGCACTAGGGGCAGCCCCACTAGCTTCTAATCTGAGTCAAACTCATCCTCACTAATCTGAATCAGTATCATCATCATCTTCTTCCTCAGAAGACTCATCGTCCTCTTAGGAAGATCCCCTCGCGTCGCCCGATGAAAGTAATCACAGGCTACAACCATCCTCCTCATCTTAGACATCTACTCTGGAGGCACACTATGAATGGCAGAGATCAGCTCATTGTCCAAATGTTGTCAACTATCATCATAGATCCCCTTAGCTAGCCGCCCCAAGTGTGGCAAAATAGTCTCCACCTCCTGTCGTCGCCTGCGAGGGTTCCCCACAGGGACTTTTGCCTCTGTAATAGAAACCACCTACCTCTGATACCCATGCAGCGGGTGGGGACCAACATCTGCATATTCAAACAAAGACACCATCAGTCAATACATATAATCATTAACCAGCTCAACTACACTATGTATAAATATGAACACAAAAAAAATCACACATACATACTAGTTGGTCCCCATGCTTGACCAGGAGCTTGGGGCATATCAAGGTCCCCATGATAGTCCATACCCACATAAGGGTACTCCTCAATAATCATTGGGATCTGCCACCACTACTCAAGCAACTCCTCAGTGAAGAAGCGGCCCACTCTGCCGCCACCCTCTCGTACCATCATCTAGCACCACCTGCGCATCTGTGGCTCCCACGGACCACCTTTCCACACTTCCTGGTGTGAGCGCAGAGTAGGTACTTTCTCAAAAAATAAATCACATAAGAAGGACCCAAATAAAAAGTATCCCCTATATGCCCTCACATTGTTCAACTAACGTCGAACAGCCAGAAGGTAAATCTGGGCCCATCCATAGTAAGTGCCCCTCATGGCACACTTTACTATCTGCAGCTACCCTCCAGATATCTAGTGACTCCCTGTGGAGCCAAAGATGTGCAACAACATAGTAGCAATAGCCCATGTTGACACATCCTCAATGTCACACGTCAAAATGTGTGAACCATGCATGTATGCAGTCGCATAACAATGCCTCTCACATAACTGCTCAAGTGTCTCCCTATGAGATAGCACTAGCGCCAAGTCACCAACAAATCCCAACATAGGGAATCCAGTAAAAAAGTATACATCCAAAAACGTGATCTCAACACCCTATCCCTGGATCAGGAAGACCTCCTCCCCAATATCCCGAAAGCTCACCAAAGTCTGCAGCAACAGATGCAAGATCTTCATGAGGGGAATTTGCATGAACTTCAGTAACCCACAATGGGCCAGTGCATCATGCATATTCTCATCCAGGAATTCATCCTTTCAGAGGTCTCTATAGTCTCTATCATGCCACTTTGCCTCGGGCATCCTACACAAGGAAAACATAGTTGTTATCCACAGTATTCAACAAAAAATCCACCCAGGGACCAAGTCGCACTTGTCTGGCCAAAAAAAGCGAGCAGGTCACTCAAAATATCCTCACAGGTGTGACCCAGTCACTCTTTTACCCCCAAAAGTTGTGACCTAGATCGTAGAGACCCTAACAGCCTCATAGAGGACCCCTGGGTGAGAAAATGCAAAATGTAAACCACTAAAAATGATATATTTTGCAAGAACTCTTACCTGCAAGTCGCGGATCTCGAAACCGCTGATCGAAACAGAAGAAATCAGTAAAAGAAATTTAGGTCCCACCTATCCAACTCTGCAGTGAACAGTGACAATGACACCTCACAAACTGGTCCCCACTCATTTATAGGCCCCATTTGACCTATTTTCTTCCATTTTTCATAACAAGACCATACGGAGTCCGTTTGGGACGACGTCTACACCATGGGTTTCAAAATTTTGTCCTCTCTCTGCTAATGAGACCATCGTCTCATGTTTAACAAGTAATTGTTGGGACCACTTCTCGGAAGTTACCTCAATTTATGAGCCACGTCATTGTGATACAAGTATCTCTGGACCTATACTTGCATCACACTTACCTACCGCCCCTCATGCGGTTTCCCAAGCCACCACCTGGAAGGCGCGTCATTTCATTTCAACATATAACTGTCTAACCCTCCCAACACACCTTATGCGGGTTTCCAAACCATCATCCGGAGGACACATCATTTCCTTTATATGCATTCGACACATAACTGCCTCCAGACTTGCACTCACATCACATGTAGTCAATTCTGTCCACCACAACTCACACACCACTCTCCGGACCTCTGTCTGAGAGCCACCTCGGTTTGCATTCCTCTGTTGCACCAACTCACATGCCTCTATCATGATCTATCCTATGCATGTATTGGCATGTTTAAGAGCCACTTGCTCCATCCATAATGCATAGATGACCTTTGGACCACTGTCCACTATCCCGACATAGGGGCACCATCAATTCCCCCTCGATCGGTTGACCACACTGTAGTTTATTTTAAGGTATTTTCTGACTCCTAAAAGAATGAGAATATTGTCAAGCGCAACTGCTTCCTTTCCTACTCATTAAAGTATAGAAAAGGGCATCTACATCATCTCATTTATCTCCTTTTGTGGACCATGTAGACCATCAAATGAAAAGGAACACCTTGGCACATTCAAGCCAAGGTCATTCCCCTCTGCATCATTTTATGCTTTCTCGGGTAGAGGGGCCAAACTTTACAAAAAATCTCACAATGGGTTGGCGTTAAGCTCTTTTCCAGCCTTCTCATCAAGAAAATATTTCCAAGCAAGCTTGGTTTCTTTCATGCTTGTAAAAGTATCTGAATAATCGTCCAATCAGTATAGGTTTAACCTTTTCCATCCTGACTGGAATACCAATGGTAAATAAGTCTCTCATCCCCTAAAGGATGGGTGATCTCTCCTGTGTATACTTTTATCCTTTTTTGGGCACAGGAGACTAGCAACGAAAAAGAGCCCCCACTGGAGTCTTCTTCATGCTTTCAGAATCTCTAAAATTGAAAGCATCATTGAGCATTTACTTTCTTGGGCTCGCTGAAAATCCATGAGATCGAACCAAAATAGTGTCTTTAGACACCACCCCATAGATAACAGTTTGGCAGCATTCCCACCTTGGGTCACCTTTGTTCAGAGTACTCTACAATGTGTCTTCCTTGGATCCCATCAATACCAAAATGTCTACCTCCTCCAATTATTTCCCATTTGTAGTTACATTCCCAGTATTACAACTATGATGCCTTTCCCATGATTCAGTTTCATTTGCTTCTTGGTCCTCCCTGCCATCATACTCTGAACAAAGGAAGTTTGAGTCCACTACATTTCCTCTTCCCCTATTCAAAAACTCACCTCCCCCCCCCATTCAGTGGGTCAGTCCTCAGATTGTCTCACATCTTTCAGTTATCTCCCTCATGCTTCTGGTCAAGGAAACACCATTTCCTTGACCAGGTGCAAGTCTCCCTCTATCGATGACAACACATGTATTCCAGAGGATATACCCATAGGTCCCTGTATCTTGGTTTCATTAAACTCATTGATGAGTTCCTTGGACCACTTGAGAGGATTCCTTAGTGCCTCTCGAGATGGTTGTTTCTCATGTGCTCGACTCCAGCTACATCATCGCATCGTTGAGATTCGTACAGGGTATCAGTCTGTGCAGTATTTGGTCGAAGACCCTGGATGTCACCTGACTCTAGCACATTGATGAGTCTATGTAAGGGACCCCAACAAGTTCATGTCCCTTGTGATTTCCAGGTTGCATTGGAGACAGTGTATAGAAGCCCCAGTAGTGCTTCTATATAAATTTATGATTGATGCAGCATATTTGTACCACAGAGACTCTGACTCTCTGTCAGTGAGTCCCTACAACTATGTACCCTTCCAGATCCAGCAGCCATCAGTCATGAATATATAGCATTCCATGAGAATGGCATGGGTCCAATGTAGTAGTTCTTCAGATCAGTATTGTATTCAACCTATCATTGAGGCAACTACTATTGTAGCAACAATTGTACATGATTGGCTCTTGTATTATAAAGCTTAGATCACATTATTCTTTTGGAATTATTACAAGCATGGGGATGACCACCTCATCCATATACATGTCACATATTATTTGTATCTCACCCATTGATGGGAACCATATTAATACAAAAACCAAAAGCCACCATGCCCCAGCCCAGGAAGCAGCACATCTCCCCAGAAAATCATATGATGTCCATTAGCCATACGATGAGCTCCTTCCCTCACACATCAGGGGTCAATTTGTTAAGCCAATCAATCCCTCAGTAAACTCTACATGACCTACACCACCCAAAGACATCTATGTATGACCCTCATTTGACCCCCACACCCTCAAAAAGGCTCAAAAATATGAGAAAGGGATTAAAAACCCCTAAAAAGAGCCAAAATAGCTCTCATAGGGGCTAAAGCCTCCAAAAGGGTGCTAAAACCCCTCAAAGGAGCTTAAAACCCCCAAAGGAGCTAAGGATTGGGTGAAAGGGGATAAAATCCAAAAAAAGGGGCTAAAGCCCCAACCAGGGGATTAAAACCCTAAAAATATCAAGAAAAAGTATAAATAGAGAGGTGGGGGTCACTCTCAAATCACTTCTCATATCCCTATTGTTATGCTGCCTGTGTGAGTGTCTTGAGACCATTTGCCTCTCAAGCCATTCACCCTCCCTCTCTTCCATTTGTCCATTGAGCCAAAGCTCCCATTCCATTGAGAGGTGTTCCCAAGGCTAGGGCATGGTGGCCCATTTCCACCCAAAGAAGGTATACTTATGTTTTCTATCATTTTTATTGTAGTTTTCTAATATCTTTTGCTTACAGGTTTATTGCTAATGTCTTGTTGCATATTTCCTTCCATTTCTTGTAGCTCTTTCATCTTCTAACAATACTATTTAGGGTTTTTATAGTTAGGACCTAACCGTGTTTGCAAGGTTTTCTTTATTTTTCTTCCATACCTCACAGGAACCCTACCCTTCTGTCTTATAGATGGAAGGGAGTTGTTCCTGCTTGTAGAAATGGCGAAAACCCTACTACACATGGCATGGCCTGGTGGGATGGTTTTACTTCCGGCTTCCCTAGAACTTTAGATGTGTTGGGAGGGATACTTCTTTAGGTGCACTTGATCCTTATCATTTGATTTGGACCCTTCCTATAATTAGTGGGTGGAAATATAGACTATTTCAGAGGAGCACATTATTCACTGGGTTCATTAGCCCTTTTTTTATCCTACTCCTATCCTGGTTTTTGTTTATTATTCTATCCATCCTGGGAAGAGGCCGTTGTTAAGTTCTTAAATGTTTTCATTCAGTTTGCAATTGAGATCGGGGTATAAATTGGGAATGTCCTTGGCAGGTTTTGGGTTCGTAGCACTTGTTTGGAAAATCCAATTTTTAGAACTATCAAGATAACTTGGATGTGCGTCTTCAATCCTAATACCTCCTCATGGTGCAAATAGGTGCTTATCACCCTATTTTCTCATGGCTCGGGGATGTTGTCTCTCCCCTCTTTTCTCGTGGAGCAAGTGAGTTTTTATCACCATATTCAACATGTGGCATTTGTAGACATCAGGCTTGTAAAGAGAAACAGGTAAATGAACATTGTATAAACCATTGTTTTCTGCATGCACTATAATGAACTCATCTTTTAAGCAATTCTATCATTTTATATGAACACTAAATAAAATCTATTAACAAGTTTCTCCACTATTACAATGTCTTCCAGTTCTTGGCATTGTGTCATAAAACATACAAAAGATGTGTATTGATATATTCGGTGAATGTTAAAGTTGTCATAGTTCTTCCATTTCTATAAAGAGGTTGGTTGTCCTTAAGTTAGTCTAAAAGTAGGCTGAAGCTATACTTGCAATAAATGGTAGATTGACAATGGAAACCAGTTAAAGAACAACTTTATTCCAAAGATAGAACAATCATCAAAAGTAGGAGGAAACCTATTTATGCAATCAAGAGCCCTTGAGAGTAAATTGCTAACAAAATTGGGGTTCACAAACACAACAATGGAAGAAACTGTCATGGAAGATACTTGTATTGAAGTAGGAGCTTCGAAGGGTCCTCCTATTAATATCCCTGAGGTGCCAGATGTTAAATTAGATCATGGGACATTCAATATATCTTATATGAAGAACTTAAAAAATGAGTGAATGGATCCTCGATATTCTTCATCTGAAATTGAGGTATTTTAGTTAGTTTAATTTTATTTGTGGATGTTGGCTTCATACTTTGATTTTTTTTCTATACGACTTTAGATAGCACCTTCTCCTTGCATATGACCATCACACTTTGACCACATGTTGAAATATTGTAACTTCGAAGAATATTCTATATGTATCTTTTTGTGGTCCCCTATGGTCCTACTGGGAAAACCACTTGTATTACATTGTACCCTGATGCTCCTAATCGGAAGAACTAATAAGAGTCATGAGGTAGTCCCCTCTAATTGTAAAGGTGGGTCATCAGCACCCCAGTGTGGTTACTTGAGCCTACATGTGTAACTCGAGCCTACATGTCAAATGAGTTAACTTAAGTGAATGGATGAATATAAATAGAGGTGTAGTGCTCCTCATTTGAGACACACACACTCTCACTTGTGTAGCGCATTAGTGGAGAATAGAAGAGTAGCTGGAGAAGGAGGAGGATCAGGCTTTGATCTCCTTGTTGGTTTTATCTTTTATCTTTTTGGGGCATCTATATTGAGGAATATTTTGATGGGTTTTCCCAGGATAAATCTTTGTGTTCCTTTTGTATGGTTGTGCTTGTCTATCTTTCAATGATCTTGTTTATATGCTTTTGTTATCAATTCGAAATGAATTACTAATGATCTAGGTTAGCATATGAAAATTTAACATGGTATCAAAGCCACCCTGAAAGAAGACATTGTGCAGCTATAGAATCTATGGCTTCTTACTTTTTGGGTCTCTATCCACAATCGATCAGCAAAAGAAGGCTAGACTGACTCTCCATTGAAGGGCGCATCTTTCTGTCAAAGCGGAATTCGATTCCGAGCATTTTCAGTTTTGGTGTGGAAAATTAGGGATTTCTACATACAAGGAATTTTTGAGTGAGCCTGGAATAGGATTTTTCTCCTCATCAAAATCGAAGTTTAGAGACCTGGATCAAGAAATTTGGTTGGGTGAAACTCCAAGAAAGTCAAACCCTAGTTTGACCCCGAGCTAGAAAAACCCTAAATACTAAAACTGCTAAGTTTTGGTACTTTCACTATATTATGAGATTGGTGAAGGCTCAATAGTTGAAAATTGTAGAGGCTGAATACACAATCTTGATGTACACTGTGCCAAAATTCAGCCTAAGATTCGTTATATTCTGGGAGATATGATCCCTCCAAGTTAGGGTTCCAGCCTCTTCCAGAATTCATCCCTAAACAGGACACCTGGGGAAAATTGCTATATCTTGGGCTACAGAAGTCCAAATTGAATTCCTGAATATGTTACAGAAATATCACAGACTGTAATTTCTATGATCTGAATATTAGACTCAGAATATGAACCCGTGACACGTGGCATGCCGTACAACTTCGTTGTTCTGAACAGTCCTATAACAGGTCACCTTGGGAAAAGGATCATAAATCCAAATTGGTGAAACCAATTCTGATGAAAACTGTGGTGTTGGATCAGGGACATGTGAGGATACCTTAGTGCAAAATTTTAGACACATAGGAGCATTAATTTTGGATATATCACAGAGACAGTGACAGGCATTTCTGTAGAAGAAATTGGAAAACTAGGGCTTCCTGTTTCGGGAGCTTCCCTCCACTGTTTTCAGAAAATGAGTACATTGGAAAGATCCATTTGAAGAGATATATCTTTCTATCTAGTCAGAACTAAAATATTCCAAGTTTTTAAAATTAGGGTTTCTCTGACAAACCCTATATCAACTAGCTCTAGAAGCAGGACGGACACCTCAAATCGATAAGATCTAATCTTTTGCTATTTGCATTTGAGGTTCTCATTTCAAAGTGATCTATCACATCAGCTTGATGATAAGCTTGGTAAAGTTTACAAATTCCAAGCATGGAAGCATTTGATCTCTCTGAAGAAAATGAATTGGACACCTACATGAGTATATAGGTTCCAATTCCATACGGAGATGAGGCTCAAAGCCTTACACAAGAAGAACTTGATCAAGGCCAAAAAGATCATTGTTGATTCAATCAAGGATCAACTTGTATCACAAGTGTCTTCCCTAAAGACACCAAATATGTTTGATTCCTTGATCAAGCTATTTGAAGACAAGAACTTAAATCAGAAGATGGCTTTGAGAAAACAGTTGAAGAATGTGAAGATCCAGAATGCAGAACAACTTGAAGCGGTAGAAGAAGAAGTGAAGAATGCAGAAGTGGTGATAGACACCTTGAATGGCCTCCCAAGATCATGGGATTCATTCATGCAAAGAATGTATGCCAGAAGGAAGTAATTTCTTTCAGCTCGACTCATAAGAAGAGAAGAACAAGATGGAAGAAATTGAAGATCAAGCTCTCACCATTCAAAGAATATCCCTCAAGCAATGAAGAATATGAAGAACTCAATTCTTGAAGAATCTCTTATTCAACTTATCATTTGGATAAGAAATGATAATTTCATGAATGAAGAAGATGATAAAGCAGAATGATCAAGATGGATTCTACCCACGAAACAAATAAAAGATAAGTATTCAATTGTCATTTCATGATATTGTTTTGTTATACATTTGATTATATTCAATTGATGTGTTATGCATGATAGATTGTTTGCATTAATGACTGTATACTACTAATATGCATGTGATGGGTAAGTAGCTCATGGTGTTATACAACTCTCCATTGCTACTTATCAAACCTCCTTGCTGAAATATTGGATTAGTGCACAATCTCAATTATGTCATGGTAGAGATGGAAGGCATCTAGAAAGTTTATGTGAGATATGGATGAATGTTGTATTTACTAAACAATTGCATGATGCATAAGAATTTGTCGTTATGCATATGTTTTATGAAATATTTCTAACCATGCAACTGGTGCATTTGAATTGTAGGAAAAGTCCTGTACAACCTCCTACAAGAAAAGAAGGATGAGACTTGTTCCGAAGAACAAGTGATGACAATTCAAGATTCACTCCAATAAACGTCAATCTGAAGCTCCCAGGGTCAAAGACACCATGACGGAAGAAAGAGCTTCAGAGAGTGGTAGATCCACCTTGAAGGATGAAGACCACCATGGGTACAAGAGATAACTCAAGATGAAGAAAATAATGCTATGAAAGAAGCTATGATCAAAGAATAACAGTTGATCATGGGGAATGATGTATACAATATTATGGATCTACAAGAACAAGTGTACAAAGCAAGGTTCGTGATTTTCCCTAGAAAGAATAGACTATGACATGACATACTCTATTGACTAGTATATATCAAGCATAGAACCACCTATACAGAATAAAGAGGGAAGATGATACTCCACTTCAGGGGGAGTGACTACATAAAATTATATCTGAGTTTGACATGATACGACACGATGGATAGCTTCATGATGGATCAATACTTTACCAAGAGTAAAGTGGGTTCCAACCTTCAAGGTTGAATGCAGAAGACTAGGATATGTTGATGACATGAGAAGACAAATTCATAGAAGATGTTATGATACTAGAATGATGTTTGGGATATAGTACTCAAACCAGAAAGCAAGAATGTGGTATATTCCAAATGGATTTGCAATATAAGATATGTTGCTGATAGAAGTAAGGTAAGACTTGTGGCTAGAGGTTTATATCAGAAAGAGGGAATTAATTCTGAAGAGACACTTACTCCAGGAAGAAAGGTACACTTCCTTCAAAACTATCATGGTAGTTTCTTCTGTGATGAAGTAAAGACAAGCCTTCCTTAATGGTATGATTAAGGAAGAGTTTTACATCAAATAGTCATGGGGATTTGAAGTTGAAGACAGATGGAATCAAGTATGCAAGTTGAAGAAGTCCCTCTATGTCCTGAAGCAAGCTCCCAGATCTTGGTATGGAAGAATAGATAGTTTCCTGATGAGCATGGGCTTTGCCAAGAGTAAAGTCGATCATAACCTTTCCTACTGGGTTGTAGAAGATGAACCTGCCATTCTATTACTATATGTGGATGACTTATTCTTGACAGGGAATGAGAAACAAATCATGGAAAGAAAGAAGAAACTAGCAAAATAATTTGAGATGAAAGACCTTGGGTTAATGCATTATTTCCTAGGTCTGGAAGTATGGCAAAGTTCAGAAGGAATCTTTCTCAACCAGGGAAAGTATGTGGTAGAGATATTGAAGAGATTCAATATGTTGGAATGCAAAGTCATGGCCACACCCATGGAATCCAACCTGAAGCTGTTAGTTGATGAATCATTAGAGTTAATGGATGTGACTCACTACAGACAAATCATTGGGTCATTGATGTACTTAACAAATACTAGACCAGACATTTGTTTTGCTATGAACACCTTAAGTCAATATCTTGTTCAACCAAGACGGGTTCACCTAGTAGCTGCAAAACATGTGATGAGATATCTGAAGGGACTATAGACTTTAGTCTATACTATGATGGTAGCCATGAGTATAGATTGTATGGCTACATAGATTCAGATTGGGCTAGAAGTATCTCAGACAAGAAAAGCACATTAGGTAGATGCTTTTGTTTGAGGTCTGCTATGAGTTCATGGTTTAGCAAGAAACAGTCCAATGTTTCTCTTAGCACGGTTGAAGCAGAATACATAGCAGATTGCTCTATTGAGTTGTGAATCCATATGGCTTCAGAAGCTGATATCATGTCTCTTTGACCTAAATATGGACACTACAATGATTCTATGTGATAACCATAGTTGTGATGACAAAGAACCCTGTGTTTCGACGTAGCACGTAGAAATCCGGTATTTCTACATACAAGATAAGATGCAGATGATGATACTGTAGATGCAGATGATGGTGATTCAATATTTCTATACTGAATATGGAGATGATGATGTTTCAGTATTCCCATACTAAAGATATAGATGATGATGATTTCAGTATTCCCATACTGAAGATATAGATGATGATGATTTCAGTATTCCCATACTGAAGATATAGATGATATTTCAGTATTTACATACTGTAGATATAGATGATGGTGATTCTGTATTTCTATACTGAATATAGAGATGATGATGCTTTCAGTATTTCTATACTAAAGATATAGATGATGATGCTTTTAGTATTCACATACTGGAGATACAAATGGTGATAGTTCAGTATTCACATACTGAAGATGTAGATGATGATGGCTTGGATGATGATGTACTGATGAAGCCTCTGCCTCGACTAGAGTTCGAACACTTTCAAGACAAGCTTGGTGTTGTTCGGAAAGACCTTCCTCTAAAGGGGGAGTAGTGATGTTGCAGTGGGATTGTATCATCCCTAGGCATTTTCCCCAAAGTGATCTGGAGACCTCGGTCCTCGAGAATGAAGAGGGATTGTATCATCCCGGGACATCTGTCCACAATAGAGCCGATGACCTTGGTCCTCGAGAACGTGGTGGGATTGTATCATCCCTAGGCACTTGCCCTAAAGTGATCCGGAGACCTCGGTCTTCGAGAATGAAGAGGGATTGTATCATCCTGGGACATATGTCCATAATAGATCCGGTGACCTCGGTCCTTGAGAACGTGGCGGGATTGTATCATCCCTAGGCACTTGCCCTAAAGTGATCCAGAGACCTCAGTCTTCGAGAATGAAGAGGGATTGCATCATCCTGGGACATCTATCCATAATAGATCTGGTGACCTCGGTCCTCAAGAATGTGGTAGGATTGTATCATCCCTGGACACTTTCCCTAAAGTGATCCGGAGACCTCGGTCTT
Source organism: Pseudotsuga menziesii (assembly GCA_001517045.1). NCBI lineage: Eukaryota > Viridiplantae > Streptophyta > Pinopsida > Pinales > Pinaceae > Pseudotsuga > Pseudotsuga menziesii. The sequence goes on from LPNX010276179.1 coordinate 135,090, forward strand.
CGAGAATGAAGAGGGATTGTATCATCCCAGGACATCTATCCATAATAGATTCAGTGACCTTGGTCCTCGAGAATGTGGTAGGATTGCATCATCCTTGGACATCATCCTAAAGTGATAGGGATTGATTCTCCCATAATCAATCCGGTGGCTTCGTTCCTTGAGAATGTGGTAGGATTGCATCATCCTTGGACATAGTCCTAAAGTGATAGGGACTAATTCTCCCGTAATCAATCTGGTGGCTTCGATCCTTGAGAATGTGGTAGGATTGCATCATCCTTGGACATAGTACTAAAGTGATAGGGAGTGATTCCCCCGTAATCAATTCGGTGGCTTCAGTCCTTGAGAATGTTGTAGGATTGCATCATCCTTGGACATAGTACTAAAGTGATAGGGACTGATTCTCCCGTAATCAATCCGGTGCATTAAAGCAATTTTAGGGTCTAAAATGGGCCTCCTAAGGAAAATAATAAAATAATAGTTAAAATAATAAAATAATATTGATTAATTTTGGAGGAAGAAAGAAAAAAACTACTTTTGTGTTCGTATTTTCGACATATCTCCCTGTGTTTTTACTCAAATTTCGATCGGGAGAGCTCGTTGGATGCAAAATTTGATTCCTCATCCAACGAGTACCCACACTGCATACTTTTGATGGACCCCGCTACCCCAAAAACAAGAAATACCCGGAAAAATGTGATGATGACATCATCATCACATTTTTTCAGGTATTTCTTGTTTTTGGGGTAGCGGGGTCCATCAAAAGTATGCAATGTGGGTACTCGTTGGATGTGGAATCAAACTCTGCATCCAACGAGCTCTCCCGATTGAAATTTGAGTAAAAACACAATGAGATATGTCGAAAATACGAACAAAAAAAGTAGTTTTTTTTAATGACAAATATGTCGATTCAACCATTATGGTTGACTTATTTTATTGAAATTCTATTGGTTCTTGAATTCCAACTCACAAAAACTTATTTTGGCATGTTTTCTTATAAGGCCCATTTTAGACCCCAAATTTCCTCTAATGGCTTCGGTCCTCGAGAATGTGGTAGGATTGCATTGTCCTTGGACTTAGTCCTAAAGTGATAGGGACTGATTCTCCCGTATACAATCTGGTAACTTCGATTGTCGAGAATGTGGTGGGATTGTATCATCCCTGGACTTTAAGTCCAAAAGTGATCCAAATAATTTTTTGTCTTTGAGTTTTGGATTGCAAGTTGTTGCTGCTGATGATGATGATGTATTGATTGAAAGATCAGAGTATGATGACGTACTGATCGAAAGATCAGAGTATGATGATGATGACATATTGATCGAAAGATTAGAGTATGATGATGATGGCGTACTGATCTAAAGATTAGAATATGTTGATGATGTTTCCGATCGAAAGATCAAAATATGATGATGATGTTTCTGATAGAAAGATCAGAGTATGTTGATGATGTTTCTGATCGAAAGATCAGAGTATGATGATGATGTTTCTGATCAAAAGATCAGAATGTGATGATGATTATGATCGATAGATCAGAATATGAGAATATGATGATGAAGATGTTGTTGCTGATTGAAAAGTCAAAGTGCTAAATATGTTGTTGATCAAAAGGTCAAAAATGTTGAAGATGTTGTTGCTGATCGAACAATCAAAGTGCTGAAGATGTTGCTGATCGAAAGGTAAAAAATGATGAAGATGTTGTTGCTGATCGAACAATCAAAGTGCTGAAGATGTTGCTGATCAAAAGGTCAAAAATGCTGAAGATGTTGTTGCTGATCAAATAGTCAAAGTGCTGAAGATGTTGCTAATCGAAAGGTCCGAGTGCTGAAGATGTCATTGCTGATTGAAAGATCAAAATGCCGAAGATGTTGTTGATCAAAGCAGTCAAAGAATTAATGATAATGAAGACTGAATATTGAAGATGAAGACTACATGATGTTGAAAAGCTTCCATTGATTTATAGATGTGTTACCCTGCTGATGTTGATGATGTCCCCTATCTCTACTCTTGTTGTTGCTGATGTTGTTGTAGAATACCCTTCTCGTTAAGGGGGAGTGTTGAAATATTGTAACTTCGAAGAATATTCTATATGTATCTTTTGTGGTCCCCGATGGTCCTACCGGGAGAACCACTTGTATTACATTGTACCCCGATGCTCCTAATCGGAAGAACTAATAAGAGTCGTGAGGTAGTCCCCTCTAATTGTAAAGGTGGGTCATCAGCACCCTAGTGTGGTTACTTGAGTCTACATGTGTAACTCGAGCCTACCTGATTTAACTCGAGCCTACATCTCGAATGAGTTAACTTAAGTGAACAGATGAATATAAATAGAGGTGTAGTTCTCCTCATTCGAGACACACACACTCTCACTTGTGTAGCGCATTAGTGGAGAAGAGAAGAGTAGCTGGAGAAGGAGGAGGATCAGGCTTTGATCTCCTTGTTGGTTTTACCTTTTATCTTTTTGGGGCATCTATATTGAGGAATCTTTTGCTGGGTTTTTCCCTTTAGGGTTTTCCCAGGATAAATCTTTGTGTTCCTTTTGTATGGTTGTGCTTTTCTATCTTTCAGTGATCCTGTTTATATGCTTTTGTTATGAATTCGAAATTAAATACTAATGATCTAGCTTAGCATATGAAAATTTAACACCACATCCTTATCGCAATGGCAAAAAGGTATCTAGGATACACAATCCTCAAATACGATATGCAATCAATTGATGCCACGACACAATGCCACAAAACCACTGTGGTATGCATTGGACCGCTAAGGTCATGGTATCTCACATGCAATTTTGACTGTGATGAGCCTCCTCCACCGTTGATTGCTCACCTTCTAATCTACTCTGTCGACTTTTTAAGCTCGTTACCAAGAGCTCTCCTCGCCCTAGACCCACTTGATGATGCACAACAATTGTCAATTGATTGTGTAAAACCTAATGTTTCACCTTTGCGCACAAAATCAATGAATTTTCCCGCAATTCTTCATCAATACTCAAAATATTTCTTCAATATGCCAAGTAATGAAGCAAAGGGTCGAATGATAGTTGGAAATATGTGAATGTTCAATGGCCAAATGATATTTGGAAATATGTGAATGTTTTGTTTGTATGTATGTATGATTGAAAGAATTGTGGAAGTGATGAGATTGGAACTCTCATATCCTTCACGAGATATATTCTATGATGGACTTTCAAGTACTTTTGAGCCACGCATACCACAATGTTTTATTCCCTCGGCTTCTCAGCGATTTTTACTTATGATGTTCTTGTCTTTTTTATGGATGCTTTCATTATGTCTGCATGCCAATTCTTTCTAAAATGTCTGCGATAATTTTATATTCTTTATTTTTAGGGTTTCAAATGAGGGAAGTTGCAATAACAGTCGTGTACCGCAATTATTTTTTTGAAGTGGAGAAGGAGTGGAACGCTAATGTGGATTTCGGTAAGTGTTTGTTTAGTTCAAACGAAAAGTTAATAATTTAATGATTGAAATTTTATTTCTAATTTTCCCTGTTTCCTATTTGATTTAGCTATATATAGCATTCTCTGGTTTTTAAATGCCAATATTAAATTTATACTTGATTGCAGTTCAATATATAAGGTGAAGATTATGAATTAGTGTTTTTAATTGATTTTCATGATTTTCTTCAATTAGTTGTTTGTAACCCTATGGTTATTATCATGATCTGCTCATGTTGAACACTTGTATTGAATCTTGGACTAATACCAAGATTGGCTAGTCTTCAACAGTTTCTAACAATGGTATTTTATGAAATTTAGGGTTCTTTTCATGGCCATGTTTCAACAATGTGATTTTTCCTCAGATGCCATATTTGTGTATATTTTAAAATATTATACTGTTTATGTGGATTATGGAGAGATCAAGGTTCATATTCGGATTATGGATAGATCAATTTTCTCATATTTATTCCTTTATTTTTTGATGCAATGTTTTGATGTAGAGATCTAGAGATCTGTTTCTGCTAGGATTTCACAATTTAGTCTTAAACTATACTAAAGACTTCCAAATGGATGTTGCTATAGCAAGAAGGTCTATTGTGGTTAGGTTTCCCATCTCTAGCTCTTATCCTTTTTAACTACATAGACACAACCAATAAGCTTATTCGCTAGATCTCTATGATGGTGCTATCTCTACAACCTCACAGTGCGGTGGATATTTCTTCATTCAGTCATCTAGTTGATCAATAGGATCACCAGACATAATTTAACTTAGAAATTGTCTTTGAAATCTATCAATGAGATTGATTAGCAATTGGCCTCTATTGTAATACCCCCAGTTTTGACCCTGGATGCATTAAAAGGTACATGATGTATATATTGTAATTAATCGTGGTGTGGAGCTAAAGACAAAAGCCCCACCATCGATTTGGTTGTGTTATGTTTCGGCAATTGGCTTCGTTGCTGATGGTATATCATGCTATCTAGCACATAATGGTTTTGGCATCATGTAAACATGCACATTAATTAAAATAAACCTACAATCAGCTATGAAGGTGCAACTTTGAATGAAGAGGGCATGATTCCTAAGGTTAAGGGGGGGCAGTTGTCCAACCCATGGGGGTCATTAGGAGTTTTCCATGTGTCGGCCACCCATTTAAACCTCTGCTATTTGTAGAGTAGTTATGGCTAGGGACTGGTGGGTGGCAGGACTGCTAGTTTTTTCCCCACATACACTCCACCAGTGAGCTTGCTCTTCCCCACGTGGGGACAGGGAAACGGTCACCACTCTCCACTCTTCCACCCATGTTTTTGGGGGTTTTTCTCAGTCTCACACAGGGAGATCGGTTACTCTCCTCCCATCATGAGTCGTTCTAGTTATCCTCATGCCGAGGGAGATTTCTATTTTCTCTCTCGCGCCATTGAGTTCTCGGTCGTGGTTTCTTTTGTCTTGACCATCTCACACAGGCAGGAGTCTCCTCTCTTTGCCTTCTCATGCACAGGAAATCGGCAGTGTTCTTCCTCACGCAGGGAGTTGTGGAAAGGGGGTTTTGGTCTCACGAATTTCCTGTGCAGAAGCCATTCAATTTCAGGGGCTGAGTGTATGTGTGTTACCCTCACGGCTTGCGGTCGGCATATCTGTTCTCCCTTGTCTAGCATTGAGAATCGGAATTCTCTTCCATTTAGGACTGTGTAATGTTGCCACCACTTCATTGTCAAGGCAGGGCTGTGGTTTTTCCCCTGATTTGGAAGTTTGTTGTGGTTTCCCTCCATTGTTAATGGCTTGTTGTAGTTTTCCCCCACGTTGTTTGTTGCTGTGAATGCAATCATCTTTTGGTTGTCACCGAGTTGTTTTGGCCATGCTAGGGCTAAGAACAACTCTAAAACATCTTGTTTGACCTAAGATGTGCTCACCTTTTCATTTGGGTTGTTACCCTGTCATCTTTGTTTTCTTCACAGATCTGTGAACTGATTGTTTTACTGCAGTATGTAGTGGGTAGTCTTCGAACTATTTAGAGCAGGATTATAGGCTGGGTATGCTTGAGAAACCTGGTGTTGGAAGCCACTGATACCGAATTAGACTGATGGCCTTCTTCTCCACAACCCTTGAAGAGTATTGGAAAGGGAAGTCACAGCCTGAGGGACTGCGAAGCAGAGAAAGTACTGATTCCTGGTGTTGGGTGTGTGGATGTATTAGAGGTCAGGTTAGCTCTGGTATGGGAACCTTAGTTCTCCATTGAGACCACCAGCTTAGCATTGAGCCTTTCCTATCTCCTCGACAGCCTGATAAACTCATCCATGTTGACTTGGCTGTTTTGTGTAACCTTGGCTATGTGTAAGCTTGCTTCACCCTTATACCTTGGGGAATCATGCCCAGCTCAGGGGTGGCAGTGTTGCTGAGAGATTGATGAGCACACTGGCCTATGGTTGGGTGGAACGTTGTAGTGACATAGCTGGTTGCAGGATGAATTCTTTATAAGATCAGTATCCTTGACCATTTCATCTCTGCATTTATATTTACTGTTAATGAATTATAATGAACATGTTGAATTTAGAATGAATGTATGTTTGCTTCCGTTGTGTATGTGAATGATTATGTTTTAAGCATTTTATGTTCAATCATTTTGGTTCTTATGTATGTTCATGTTCACGTGGCTGGATGCCCATATGATTAATGTATGGTAGTGTCCTCTTCGTCGATCGGAGAGTCGCGGATGTTACAGTATGGTATCAGAGCTACAGGTTGCAGCATGGGCCTGAATGGGCCATAGAAGGTCAGCTAACAGAGGCAGGTTTCCTTCTACCTAGCAAAAAAATAGAAGAAAACCTGTGCATGACAAGAGAACTTTGGAAAATTCCTCTAAGTATTGGGATCATCGGATCATCAGAGGACTGAGTTTGAAGTCCCGCCAATGCATCGGATCAGCTAAGCGGAAGGCCACCCGACGGGAACCACGGAGGAAATTTTTTTGGAAGTTTCTCTAAGTGTTCAAGTTGTTGGCCATCAGAAAACTTAGTGGGATGCACATTCGATGCAACAAAAGTTTTAGGCAGAAGGGTTTCTAATGGCACCGACGGAGAAAGGACAAAGGAAATAAAAGTTTGGAAAAATTCTTCTAATTCTGATCATCGATGATCGGTGGATGTTAGACGATGGAACCTCCAATGACTACATCAAAAACATTTAGCTGATTGCATGCTCACCATTTCGGCTGGCTAGTGGACTACCCCTTCGATGGGTAGTGGCTTCAACTGTCAATGCCACAAAGGCTAGTGCTTCTGACATCCCGTGAGAGGAAAACTTTGAATATTTTTGTTCATATAAGGTTGTCGAAAAAATAGATGAGGTTCAAGCTGAAACATTGGCTTAGCCTAGCCGAGGGACATCAAAACAGTGGTAGAAGATAGAGGATCTGAGCCCTAGGACCGTCGGCAGAAGGTATGTTTCAGTGAAAATCAATGGACGTAGTCGCCAATACATCAGTAGAAAAGGAGGGAAGCTAGTTGGTTGGGCCCCAATACAGCGGAAGAAAGGAGGAAAAGATAACATACAAGGATTTATGAAAATTTATGTAAGTCCAAAACTTTTCACTATCCTTCGGGAAAGATTCTCCGAAGCTTTGTCGGAGATGATCGCTAAAACAGAGCCACGGTTTCGGAGATGAATAGTCGATGAGAACGCCAAAACGTCGACGAAAACTAGAGGATGAAGCAGCCAATGCCATCGACAAAACCTAGATGATAGAACCGTCGATGTGGTGACAGACGTTGAGGGAATTTAGTTGTTTTCCAGTCCTCCATTACGGCTTCCGTGTGGACTAGTGCACCGATAATCAGAGATTGATACCATCGATAGTTGGTGGAGCCACCGACAGCAACGACGGAGAGAAGATGAAGAGAAAATTTTTAGGAAATTTTTCTAAGTTTTGGAATCATTGGAAATCGGCGATGATTAGTTGATCGCATCGTTGATGCCTAGAGGAACAAGTTTCCGATGCGGCGGAAGACAAGGCAAGAAGAAAATTCAAAATTTTCTCTAAGGCACGAGATCATCGGCCATCGAGAAATGTTAGTGGATCAGATCACCAATCAAAAAAGGTTCAATGAAGGTGAACTAAAGTTGTGTCTATCTAGTCAACTATCCATCTGATGCCGCAGAAGACTAGTTGCTCCGACCACTGACAAAGTCATGAGCTGCGGAAGACATAGGAAGATTTTGGGCCGTCGTTGCAAAAGCATAGATAACTAGTTGTCCGATGCATAGTGCACCCGATCGTCGATGCGACGGTTGGTTGGTTTCCTCACTGATGCAGTAAGGCTTAATGGTCCTCATCATCGATAGAGTTCAGAGTGTTAGACCCCTACAGGCCTGGCACAGTGGAGTAAATTAGGTAAATGAGCCGTCGATGAGCCGTGGAGAAAGTTAGCGTATCTGATCACCAAAACGCTGGAAGGTTAGATGATTACGGACCTGATGAACAGTCCTTGGCATCGTCGATGTAGTCCGAAAGGCCTACTTCGGAAAAATATAGCCGAGGAAACTGTTGATACAACGAAAACTCATAGTTGATAGGGCCATCGATGAGCGTTGGATCAGTGTAGTCATCTTGGCCGCCGAAGAGTTGGAAGACTAGTCCACTAAGGATCTGAAACATCAGAAAATTAGTTGGGAAGGGACCTGATAGGGAGAAAGAAAATTGGGTTTTTCTAGTGGAATTTTTAGCAATTATAGCTAGTGTTCCAGTGGGCCTTGCAGTGAATTTTCTCATTGGATTTTTCAACAGTTTCAAGACTGAAAAGGAAGAAAACTCTAGGTGACTGAAGTTAGCATTCCTGACCAATATACAGTTGTGTGTTTTTCCATCATTCTAAGAAGCAATGTGGTTTTCACACCCGAGGTCAAAATAAAACATGTGGATAGGTGTTGGAAAGCTTATCTAGCAAGGAACAAGGGAGAGTCACCAGAATTTGAGTGTGGAGCAGTAAAGTGCTAGTGATGGCTTGAAATAAAAATGTGCTGCTGTCAAAATGGACAAATCTAGGAATTGCATGCCTAGAGGTAGCAAGACCATGAAGTCAAACCAGCTGTTGTGTGGAAAAGGAGTTCCATGCAGGGATGAGGGACTTGAAAAGGGAAATTTCCTTAAACCCTGTCTTGCTAATTATGATTCCAAGTTTTATACATTAAATGTATGCAGATATGCCTTGCATGCATAAGATATTATATGTTGGTAATAATAGTAAGAATTATGCATTTATAATGAGCCACTAATGATAATTATTGCATTGGTATTGAAATTAGTGGAACAACCAATGACAACATGGACATGGTTGAGTATGTTGCTGATGCTGATGAATGTGACCAGAAACCCTATGAAGAAAGGGATAGTGGCAACAAGTCCAGAATCAAAAGTTGGTGAGAAAATTATGCAATCTCCTACAAAGGACCAACCAAACTAGTAATGTCAAGGGTGTAAGTAGGACCCATGAAGGTAAGAGTTTAATTATGACAATTGCATGGAGTGGTAAAAGAAAGAGGTCTCATACCATGTGGGTATTTGAATTTTATACTGAATTCATATAGAAATGTGTCATTATGAGCTGAGTAGCCCAAGGATGGTAATCACCGATGATCTTTATTGTAGTCATCCATCCTATATGAAGTAGTCATGGTTAGGCCATGCATGGTATGTTAGAATGCATAGTATTCTTGAATCAATGCAAGGTAGCATTGAGTGGATATGCATTAAAGGATTTTATAAATCTTGTGGTTATGCATTGAATGTATGCATATGAAGGGTGTGAGTAAGTGATTTTATAAGTATGGGTGCAATTGTTGTGATGCATTGCATGAATGCATTCAGATAGTGCATGTGATATTATGAATAACTAATGGCTGAAATGATGAATTGATGACAATTCTGGAACCATTTCAAGAGTTGTTATGGATGCAGGATAGTAAGTGCATGAAGAGGGTAGTCATGATCAATTGGCTGCCAAAAATTCCCTATGGAAGGGCAAGGTGGTACAAATGATACGCTTGGGAAGTAAGGAGTATCTAAACATTTCATTTAAATTGCATAAATGATGTGAATATACCCTATAATTTAAAGTATGATGATGATTGTGTGAAGTAAATGAGTTTTTGTAATATTGATGTGCTAACAGCTGGAAATATTTGAATTTTATAAATTCTAAAAATGCTTCAGTGATGGTTGCAGCAATGAAAAGGTTATATGCATCCAGACTTACCAAGTGTTTCGGGTAGATTGTTTAGAGCATGGCAATGAGAGTAAGACCATGACAAATGCCGAAATATACCATGTGAAAGAGACAAACCTTATGAGAAGAGTCTCATGGCTGTGAAAATAGTTTGTATGCATAATGGGTTGTTAAATTTGAATTTGTGAATTTCAGATTTAAGAAATTGCTGACAACTGCTAATCACTATTGGCTTGCATAAGATTATGTCAGGAGGACGCATTGTAAGTGGGTGTTCATGTTATGCTAGTAAGCATAAAATTATAATGCGCATAGTAGTGTTTCTTACAAGAGACCCACAATTGAGGACCACCTCATTGCCAAACAAATCAATTTCTGTAGTAAACAGAGTTGCAAATTATCATTGAATTTAATTACTAATGTCATTTGCTTGGTTATGGACAATCAATTTGGATTGTATTATCAGATAATGATTGACTATTTGGATATTTGATGAATGTGCTAGGGTTACACACTACAAGAAGATCATGTGTGATGGCCTGCAGGAGCCAAACTTCATGGGAAGGTTTTCCCTTATCTTGGAAATAAGTTTCGGGTGAAACTCCATTGGACATTTTGGAAATGTCTCATCTACACTACATGTTTGGTAAGCCACATGAGTGAGATGGTATAGATTATGTCAGTAAGACATGTGTGGATATGAAATGTAAAAAGGAATTGGGATGGAAAACCGAGGGACTGTCAACTCAGAGAAGGGATCCCCCATTCCTCCTCAATGAAGGAATACTGCCTTGGCAAATGGATAAGTGTTCTATAACCCTAGATAATAATATGCATGTCAAATTGTTGAATTCAATATGCAGAACATGTTTTTATTTTATTTCCATTGTGGCATATTTCTTGAGTATGAATAGGGCCTACATGTCACACACCGAAAAAGGGTGCACACTTTTTCAATGTCGAATCATGGAAGGGTTTTTCAATATTTATTACACCCTAGGGAGTGGATGCACTCCTGGTGTCTTAATACTTGATAGTGAATGATACGAAATGTGATTATAGTTTTAGAACAATAACACTGATCAATATCCTTATATTGATTATGTTGTTAAGCTAAACAGATGTAGTCTGGTGTTGTACACTAATGGACAATGGCTTGAGCTCATCCTACATTCTACAGAGAAGGGAGTCATCTCTCTAAAGAGAACATAGAAGGAGACATTCCTGAGGGACTGTTAACTCAGAGAAGGGAGTGGTCTCTCCAAAGAGCACAGAGAAGGAGAAATTCCTAAGGGGCTATCAACTCAGAGAAGGGAGTGGTCTCTTGTGTGATATGGGGTAGTGGAATTAGAGCTCACTACCAGAAATGAGACCTAGAAATGGTCGTTTATTGTTGATATAATTGCATGTGTTATTGTTGATGGCCTGATAAACCCAATGGTGTTGGCTTGGGTAATGATTGGTTGTTGATATAAGTGCATTGTGATATAAGTGCAGGTGATTTGTTGATGGTCTAATAAACCCAACTAAAGGTTGGCTTCACTGTGCCTGATATATGTATAAAAGGATGTTGTGAAGCAGCCTACGTGTTGGTCTAACATCCAAGTCCATAGATGATCCCAAGGCTTGCAAAGAAAAGCAGAATCCTGTGGGCCAACGAGGAAACGCACAATACAGATAAGTATTGGATTATTTTGCAATTCTTGCTTATGAATATGCATGTGTATATGATTTGGTTATGATGTTTTAAGCTCTTGTTAAGAGATAAAAATTGATGAGAATAAACTAAACATGTGAATTTATTCAATGTCTGAATATAGGCATCACTAGAAGCAAGGACTATGAGAGCATCCTAGGGGTGCATGTGGACATGTGACTGTCCTAAAGAGCTCAGAATGAGCAGTAATGAAAAAGGTTCTAGTGAGACTATGAAGTTCCTAGTAGCCAAGACAAATCATGTGGGGATGCTCCATGGTTGAGAGGTCTGAAATAGACCGGAGACACTAAGTGTCATGACCAAGAGGGATTGGCCCAGCATTCACAGTGAAGTGAAAGAGGCTGAGAGCATGAAAAGCCGTAGTGGTGGTGTGGGTTCCAGGATGGAACAAAAAAAATAGGGGAAAAACTATAGTTTCTCTCTCTTGCCTTTTTTATTATATCCATATATAATTATGCATTGTGAAAACAAAATATTGTTGAATGCATGTATGACTGAAAATAGAATATGTGTATTTTCTTAAAAGTAAATTGTGAATGTTGGAATGGTTAATTCCCTACCCAAGAATGGAGATGAATGAGCTCATGTGCCTGTTGGGAAGGCATGAAAAATATGAAAGTCTCCTTGATGATACTTGGACTGTCATGCCAATTGGGAAATCAATTGACTGATTTTAATGCCTATATTATGCTTGGTCTAACATAATTTCAATGATGCATTTCACGAGTGAGAAAGGTGAAACCCAGTGGTGCACATTGATCATGATAGCAGACCAAAAGTTGTTGGACTTGGCTGGAAGTCTCCTTCAAACGATTTCCAGGACCCAAGAGAATCTTGGAGAGATGCTCAAGATACAGAAAAGGGAGAATGAGATGAACCACCAGATTTTGCAAGACTCTATTATTTTGCAAAAGGAGGTAAAAATCCTTTTGGAAGAAATTAGTAAAGGAAAGGAAGGTGGATCAATGATGGGACATTCGTCCAAGCGATCTGTTAAGAAACGGTCCAGGCATGAAGACTCAAAGGAAATTGAGCAGGGAAAGATGAAGCAACCAGCGAAATGCTGGGAATGTGGAGGACATCATTTACGCCGGGAGTGCCCAACGAGGGAACATAAAGAGGTAAATAGCCACAAGGTTTCTCGACTTGGGGATGAGCTAAAAGCTGAGAACCAGTAGTAGAACCTCATGGAAGCCGAGGGGATTGGTCCTGAAAGTTCAAAGTAAATAATTGAACCAAGGATACATCTGCAAATTTTTGAAATTTTGGATGTGCAAATTGTATATGTAGTCCTATGTATTGCAACACCAAGGATGGTGTTATTCCAAGGGGGAGGGGATTGTAATACCCCCGGTTTTGACCCCGGATGCATTAAAAGGCACATGATGTATATATTGTAATTAATCATGGTGTGGAGCTAAAGGAAAAATCCCCACCATCGATTTGGTTATGTTATTCTTTGGCAATTGGGATCATTGCCGATGGTATATCGTGCTATCCAGCACACAATGGTTTTGGCATCATGTAAACATGCACATTAATTAAAATAAACCTACAGCCAGCTATGATGGTGCAACGTTGAATGAAAATGACATTATTCCTAAGGTTAAGGGGGGGGGTTGTCCAACCCGTGGGGGTCATTGGGAGTTTTCCATGTTTCGGCCACCCATTTAAAGCTCTGTTGTTTGTAGAGAAGTTATGGATGCAGCAATGATGTGCTAATATTGATATGCTAACAACTGGAAATATTTGAATTTTATAAATTCTGAAAATGCTTCAATGATGGTTACAACAATGAAAAGGTTATATGCATCTAGAATTACCAAGTGTTTTGGGTATATTATTTAGAGCATGGAAATGAGAGTAAGGCCATGACAAATGCCAAAATCTACCATGTGAAAGAGACAAACCTTATGAGAAGAGTCTCATGGCTGTGAAAATAGTTTGTATGCATAATGGGTTGTTAAATTTGAATTTGTGAATTTCGGATTTAAGAAATTGCTGACAACTACTAATCACTATTGGCTTGCATAAGATTGTGTCAGGAAGATGCATTGTAAGTGGGTGTTCATGTTATTATAGTAAGCATAAAATTATAATGGGCATAGTAGTGTTGCTTACAAGAGACCCTCAATTGAGGACCACCTCATTGCCAAGCAAATCAATTTCTGTAGTAAACAGAGTTGCAAATTCTCATTGAATTTAATTACTAATGTCATTTGCTTGGTTATGGACAATCAATTTGGATTGTATTATCAGATAATGATTTACTGTTTGGCTATTTGATGAATGTGCCAGGGGTACACACTGCAGGAAGATCATGTGTGATGGCCTGCAGGAGCCAAACTTCATGGGAAGGTTTTCCCTTATCTTGGAAATAAGTTTCGGGTGAAACTCCATTGGAAATTTTGGAAATGTCTCATCTGCACAAGTTACTTTATTGTAAAAGTGCATCTCACATAAATAAAATAAAATAAAAAGTGAGTCACTTAAGTTTTTTAATTTATTGCCGTACTATTTAAAAGTAACATTATTGTAAAAGTGAACATCACTTATTCTACAAAAGTGATTCACTTAAAAGCAACTTTATTGTAAAGTGATTGTCAAAGGTTGATCTTGGGAAGAGGGGGGTCTTGTTTTAGTTGGTCAAGTTAATATCTTCCACGTCACTATTGGGGACATCTTTAACATTTTCTTTGATCAAGCATAACTTCATCATCCAGAATCAGTTTTCAGTGCCGATTTTTTTAAAACCGCATATTTTTCGAGCTCTTTGCATCAAGACAATTAGTTTCTATTCTTTCAGCCATTATTTTACAATATGGCTTCCCCTTGTGATATTATACTAACAAGTTCTAACTATTTCTCATAGAAATCTCATATGGAGGATGTTCTGCAAAGTAGGGGACTTTTTAGGATAACCTCAGGGAAAGCAACAAAACCCATTGATGATGATAAGAAAATTAAATGGGAAAATAGATGTGATGAAGCTCGTGGATTGATTATGATGTCAATCTCTACTAATTTGTGATTCCACATATCTGGAATTGATGAACCTGATATAGCTTGGGAAAGGTTGGAATCTATGTTTGGTAAACATAATGAAATTAGGGGTCATCAACTTGAGAATGAGTTGATTTCCTTCAATCCAAATGATTTTTCATGCATTCAAGACTATTTATCTAAGTATAAAACTCTTAGACTCTTATGTGCAGAATGAAAGATTAAGAAAGAAGACAAACAATGTATTTACCATATTCTTTCCAAACTTGGACCTACATATTCTATTTTTGTATCTACATTCTACTCCATGAAATAATCCTTGACTACAGCGAGCTATCAAGAGCCTATTCTTGAATCCTTTTGTGATTCATTAACTAGAGAGCAAGATAAGCTCATTCATCTTGGAATAATTAACAATGGAGATACATCTAGGAAAGCCTTATTGTCCCAACATAAATAAAAGTTCAAGCATCCCAAGAAACAGAATTTTTGCAATAATAAACCAAACAACAAGGGTCCAAAACCCTCTCAGTCAGCTCCTTCTTTAAAAATGACAAAGGATCCAATCCAAAAGGAAAGAAGACTGAGTGTAATTAGAATTTTTGTGGGAAAGATAATCATGATGAATCCAAGTCTTTCAAGAAGATGGCAGCCTTGGAAGTAGCAATGAAGAAGCACCACATCATCCTAGATTCATCTTCAGAATATAACCCTCATGGACATGCACTTTGTGCTTTTGGTTACTCTTATACTGCATCTTCTTCTTCTACTTCAAATGAATGGCTCATTGATTCTGGAGTATCTTATCATATGGCTAAGGATCGAGCCATCTTTTCTACTATGCATGAATGTAACACCAAACAAATATAAGTGTTGTAGGATCTGAAACAATTCCAGTAGAAAATGGTCATTTCAGTGATGTACTATGTGTTCCAAAAATTTCCTGCAATTTGCGATCAGTCTATCAAATTATTCATTTGGTTGAAGGTAAAACTGTGACGTTTACACCTCAGCAAGCTGTAATCAAGGATTTTAAAAATTCTCAAAATGTCCTTGCTACTGGAACTATTGATGATATTACCAAGTTGTACAAATTTAACAACTTTGGGTCATCACCTTTTCCTTCTATTTTTGTTGCTCATAGTGATAACTTGAGCAAACTTTGGCATGAGCAATTTGGTCACTTAAATTATCGCTCATTGCAACAACTATGTAAAGACAATATGGTGACTAGTCTTCTGATGGTATCTTGCAAGGATGCTGTTTGTTCCGGTTGGGTACTCGAAAAACATCATCGGGACAGTTTTGACAAACGTCCTCTTGGCACGCCTCGGTTCCCTTGGAGCTTGTGCATAGTGACTTATGTGGTCCTCTTCCATCTGCTTCCTTTTTTGGTTTCAAATATTTCTTAACTTTCATTGATGACTACTCCAGATGCACTTTGGTTTACTTCCTAAAACTTAAGAGTGAAGTATTTAACATGTTCTTGGCCTACAAGGCCCTTGTTGAAAAACAATCTGGTAATCAAATTATTAAGTTAAGATCTAAAAATGGAGGACAATATGTTAACAACAAGTTCACTACTTTCTGCACTAAACAAGGAATCCAACAACAACACACTCTTCCATATACACCACAACAAAATGGTGTAGCTGAATGGAAGAACCTCACTTTAAAAGAAATGGCTAATTATTTGATCCAATCTAAGGGACTAAGTCTTCAATATTGGGCTAAGGCCATAAATTGTGCAAATTACATAGTTAATCACACACCCACTAAATTTTTACAAGGTATAACACCAGAATAAGCATGGAGTAAAATTAAATCAGATGTAAGTCACTTTCGTGTTTTTGGTTGTGAACCATGGGCTCACATTTCGGATGAAAAATGGAAAGCATTGCAGCCTAAAAGTGAAAAGTGCATATTTGTTGGATATTCAAAATATGTAAAAGGTTATGGACTTCTCCAGCCACATTCTCATGATATAATCATTAGAAGAGATGTTAAATTTGATGAAAATCTCTTGGCCTGTGAGCCTAACTTGGCGGGTGTGCCATCTTTGGCCTTCGAGCTTGATTCGGCGATTATGCCTTCTTCTTCTTATTACAACTTCCTTAATAGTTTTCCAACTCTAGTTTCTGATGATGACAGTGATGATGAAAATCCACCTCTACCTTCTCATGTTCCTCCAATTGCACTAGCACCAATGCTTCCTCAATGGGTCCATTCAACATGTGAAGCGGCTGGTGATCTTGCCAGTTATCCTAGAGATCAACGTCAAACACATTCTCAGTTTCAGCGAGCCTCTTCTCTTTTGGCTCAAGTTTTCGAGAATCATGATACAGAAACTTTTGCAGAAGCTTCAAGAAATCCAGATTGGGATGCAGCTATGGATGAAGAATATCGTTCCTTAATGGCAACGATACTTGGGATCTTGTTCCTCTTCCAAAAGGAAGAAAACTTGTCAGATGTAAATGGGTCTACAGAACTAAGTATGCATTAGATGGAAGTGTTGAGAGACTTAAGGCAAGGTTAGTTGCCAAAGGTTTTTCCCAAGTTGAAGGGATTGACTACAATGAAACATTTTCTCATGTCGCAAAAATGAATTCCATCCACCTTGTTCTTTCCCTTGCAGCCTTATATAACTGGGAAGTCCATCAAATGGATGTCAAGTTTGCCATTTTACATGGTGATTTACAGGAGGAAATTTACATGGAACAACATCCTGGATATGTTCAGGATAACTCTAGCCTTGTCTGTTTCCTTAAGAAATACTTATATGGCCTTAAGCAAGTTAGAGCTTGGTATGCCAAAATGGATAGATTTCTCCTTGACACTAGTTTTTCGAGATGCCATCCTGACCCCAATATCTATACCAAGAAAGTAGGAAACCATCTCATCATACTTTTTATTTATGTTGATGATCTTATCCTTACTGGTAGTGACCCTAAACTTATAACCCATGTGAAATCCAGTCTTAAGCAAAATTTTGAAATGTCAGACTTAGGACATTTGCATTATTTTCTTGGACTCCAAGTCTTGCAAACCAAAGAAGCAATATTTCTTTCCAAGTCTAAGTATGCTTGTGACCTTATTCGTCGCTTCCACGTGGAAGATTGTAAACCAGCCCCTTCTCCCTTCCAGTCTGGAGTCAAACATTCTGCCACTTGTACTTCCCTTGAAGTAGATCCCACCTTGTATCGTCAGCTTGTTGGTAGTATTTTATACTTGACTCATTTCCATCCTGACCTTTCCTTTGTCATTGGTCATGTTTCCCGTTATTTGCAAACTCCTCATGAAAGTCACTAGAAAGCAGCAAAAAGAATACTTTGATATATTCGAGGTATAATTCAGTTTGGGATTCATTACAGTATAGGGGGGGAACCTTTGTTGGTTGTTTTCACTGATTCAGATTGGGCCGACAATATTGATGATCCAAAGTCTACTGCAGGTTATGTTTTCAGTCTGGGATCTGGACCTATCATTTGGGCTTGTAAGAAACAACAAGCTCTTGCTCATTCTTCAACAGAAGCAGAATATTGAGCTGCAGTTAATGCCAGACAGGAAGCTTTATGGATTCGATAGATCCTTTCAGAGTATGGATTCGAGCAGTAGCATCCTACTCCACTTTGGTGCGACAATCAAAGTGCCATCAAGCTTGCCAAAGATCCAGTTCTACATCATTGCAACAAACACATTGAGCTAGACATGCACTTCATCATAAATCTTGTTCATGATAGTGTTATTGAAGTGCTCTGTCGCCCTATAGATGATCAAGTTGAAAACATCTTCACTAAGTCTCTTACAGAAGCGAAGTTTTCTAAACTTCGATCTATGTTAGGAGTTCAGGAATCTGTCCTTAATGGGGGATAGGCTCTAATGCCTCCTTCCTTCTCCTAATAGTGTCACTTTTGTAAATCCTTCAATCCTATCCCAAGTTGTTCTTAAGAGGGGATGTTAGGATATTTAGACACTTAGGAGTTAGTTAAGATCAACTTGTGTAATATATCCATTAGGTAAACATGTGTTTCTTTAGTATGCATTAGTATGCATTTGTAAATATTCTAATCCGATGGTCACGATATGTTCTAGACATAGAGTGATCCGATAGTTCAACTTCTCTTAGAGCATACCTACCATTGATCTGTGGCTTAACACCCAATTGGTCTATGATCTCTATTTAAAGATCATAGAGGGTCCTTGGCTAGTTGATCAATTATGAGAAGCTCATATGTAACTTTCTTTCTTTTGCATAATAAATTTCTCCAAGTAGCTATTTGGCTGGGGCCATGGACTATTTCCCTCTCGAGGGTTTTAACCACATGACAAACATTAGTGTGTTGATCTGTGATGTATTTGTGTGAAGTGGTTTCTCAACGTGTTCAGTCTTTTGGGAGTACCCTGTGTACCCAAACATTCCAAAAGTTATTATGAAAGAGCATAACTTCATGCTTATGAAACCTATTGATTTGGAAGAAGTGGAAGTTGTTGTCAAACAAATGGAGAATGATAAAGCTCTGGGACCTAACGGGTTCACTACTAACTTCTTCCAAGCCTATTGGGAATGGATGAAAGAGGAAGTATGGGCTCTGGTGGAGGAATCAAGGAAGACTAGTAATATTTTGAAATCCCTTAATGCCACCTTCCTAGGGATTATTCCCAAAGAAAATGGAATAGAAGACCCTGGAAAGCTGAGACCAATTACCTAGTGTAATGTCATATATAAAATTATCTCTAAGGTTATATTCAATAGGCTCCGACCCTTGCTTCATTTCCTCATTTCTCCTGAACAAGCATGATTTGTTGAAGGATGGAAAATTCTGGATGGAATCATCTTAGTCCATGAAACCATTCATTCAGTCAAAATCGGGAAAATCCTAGGTATGCTTCTAAATTGGACTTGTCGAAAGCTTATGATAAATTGAACTAAAATTCTTAGCAGGTGTTCTTCAGGATTTTGGTTTCTCAGACCAATGGACCGATTGGATTATAAAATTGGTTTCACCAGCCTTCTTCTCCATTTTGGTAAATAGGACCCCCTCCCTTCCCTTTCAAGCTTCAAGAGGAATTCGACAAGGCGACTCGTTGTCCCCATTTCTATTCATTACTGCAACTGAGGGCTTAGGAAAAATGCTTAAGAACTTACACAATGAAAATAAGCTAAGAGGGTTCTCCCTTAATGTTGATCAGGATGCACAAAATCATCAACAGTCTGTGGATGACACGATGTTTATGGGCCCTTCCACTGTATAGGAGGCCCACAACATAAAAAAAGGTTTGGATACCTTCCTTGAAGCTAGTGGACTCGAAATCAATAAGGAAAAATATCAAGTAAACTTCTTCAATACTCCAAAAATCACCAAAATAAATATCCTCAGGATTTTGGAATTCTCAGAAGGAGGGCTTCCTTCCAAGTACTTAGGAGCACCGTTAGGTATTTGATTATTAGGAAAATTTCATGGAAGGATCTGTTGGAAAAAATTAAGTAGAAGCTTAGTCATTGGAATTTTAGAGCCCTTAACTTTCCCAATAGACTTATACTGGTAAATTATGTCCTTCAAGCCATGCCCCTTTATCTCTTCTCTATTCTAGCTGCACCAAAATCTGTGATAAAATAGATTACGAATATCCAAAGGAACTTTCTGTGGGGTGGAAATGATGGACACAGAAAATGGCCTTTGGTGGATTGGAAAACCATATGCAAACCCAAAGATGTTGGGGGTTTAAGACTACGTGACCCTTTTCATATAAATAAAGAAATGGGATCCAAAATATGGTGGAAATCGATAACCCGCAAGGAGGAACCATGGGAGAAACTATGCAATGAGAAATATGCACCCCAGTGGCCAAAACAATTGTTGATCAGATTCAGCGAAAATATCCCGGGCTCTATCATCTAGAAACCAGCCCAGGAAAACCAAAGCCTCATTCAAAGACACATCATTTGGTAGGTTAGAGATGGCAGAACGACGATTTTTTCTAGAGACACATGGAATCAGGAACCGTTAATAGAAATTCGGGAGGATATTCCAACGCTAATCCATCATCTTCCTAACATCCAGATGAAAAAGGTGGAGTAATTTTGGGATCTCTAGTCCCTAAAAAACTCTTTAGGACTTGGAAAAATAAATATCGGTGGCAAGATCTTGCACCAACAGAGGACATCGAATATTTCTACATAGAAATTTTCTCTAGGAAGATCCCATGCATGCAGGACCGGACAAGCTCAGATGGGGATACTCCAACCTAGGAAGCTTCAATACTAAAGAGGGCATAGAGTGGCTAATGGAAACTCATAGGATGGAAAAGGAGGATAAATGGAGAAAAATATGGGGCGAGAGATGGTGGCCCAAAGTGGCATATTTCATCTGGCTCCTCCTCAAATGAAGTATTCTCACATGGGATAATATTTAGGCTTTGGGGATCATGGGTCCATCAAGATGCTGCCTATGCAAAATCAACAATGAAACCATAAACCACCTTATAGATGAATTTCCAATCATGAAAACTATCTCGAAAAAAAGGTGATGGGTTGTTCAAAAAGAATCACAGACATAAAGGAAGGCTAGACCTAACAATAGCAGAATGGTCGAAGAACATCTTCAAAAATAAAATCATGAACAAGGTCTGGGAGTTGTTTCCTGGCTTCACAGTCTAGGAAATTTGGAAAAGTCAAAACCTAAGAATATTTGGAAATAAGTAGAGGCGGGTGGAGAAAATTTGGGCACTGATTGAAACTCACCTTAAAGAAACCATAAATTCAAATCTATGGACCCAGGAGGATTTTGTAGTTGAAGCAATTGAAAGACAAATTCTCTATGAATGGAGAACTTGGAAGTTACCTATGAACAACGTGCATCCCATAAACGTGCTTAAGCCTCCTTGTAGCTCAGATCTTTGGAAGTTTCCATTGGCTAGAGCCTTCAAAATCAACTTTGATGGAGCTGCAAATGGGAATCTGGGCCCTGCTGGTTTGGAGGAGCAATTAGTGACTCAAAGGGTAGAATTCTCAGCATCTTTTGGGGAAACATGGGGACTAGCACTAACAATTTAGCGGAGCTAGAAGGCCTTATTAATGGGTTATCATGGGCATTATAGTGACAATGGACTCCATTGATTGTGGAAGGAGACTCACTGGTAATCATTAATTTAGCCAAAATACTACAGAAGGCTGTGACCATTGGCTAGGTCTCCAAAAATTGGAGGTGGGAGAGCCAGATTACAGAGCTTAGAAGGTGGTTAATGGGAAATCCAGTGCTCCACTTCTCGCATGTTAAAATAATAGGTAACAGGGTGGCGGATGTTAACACAAAAAATCCCTCACTCAGCTCTACATGGCCTACACCACCCAAGGAAACCCATGCACAACCCTCATTTCACCCTATTGGACCCCCACACCCTCAAAAAGGATTAAGAATCAGCAAAAGGGCTTGAAATCCCCTAAAAAGAGCCAAAATAGTTCTCATAGGGCCCAAATCCTCCAAAAAGGGGCTAAAACCCCTCAAAGGAGCTTAAAACCCCAAAAGGAGCTAAAGATAGGGCAAAAGGGGCTAAAATCCCAAAAAAGGGGCTAAACCCCCAACCAGGGGCTTAAAACCCTAAAAAAAAACCCAAAAAACTATAAATAGAGGGGTGGGGGTCACTCTCAAAAGATTCCTCCCTTGCATATTGTTATGCTGCCCGAGTGGATGCCTTGAGACCATTTGTCTCTCAAGCCACCCACACTCCCTCTCATCCATTTTCCCTTTGAGCCATAGCTCTCCCATTGGCAAGAGAGAGGTGCTTCTCCAAGTTAGGGAATGGTGGCCCATTTCCACCAAGAGGTATAAGCTTTGTTTCTTGTCATTTTTATTATATTTTTTCTAACATTAGTTTGCTTGCAGGTTTATTTCATGTTCTAACTACTTGTATGCAGGTTTCTGGAGTCTAACCTTGTGTGCAGGGTTTCCATCTCTTTCCTTTATGTTCTTTTCTTCATTTTTGCTCATTTTTTCTTGCATTACCATCAGGAACCCTACCCTTCTTTCCTATATATGGAATGTAGCCATTCCTGCCCTGTAGCAAGGGAGAAATCCCTGCTACAGAACTGGCGACCATACCAGGTCGATCCCACTAGATCCCTGGGTTTTGTTTAATATGATTTGCTTATTTAGGTTGATTTATATTTGTATTTCATTTTTTTTATTGTCTCGGCCATAGTACCAGTTACTGTTGGATGTTCTCTAAGTTACAAACCGCTCAACTACGCAAAAACGGTCAAACCAAATTTCTGAAAATTTACCTGTGTTTGGGCTCATTTTCTGCCCAAACAGTTGATCAATTTACGAATTTGCTCATGTTTATGGGTAAACGGGTCTATTTCTGAAGTGGTTTTCACCCGTTTGAGGTAATTCCCCGTGGTTTGATCAAAATCCATTTCACAACAACAAGACCTTTATAGGTGCATGACCCATTTTTGGGATTAACTGTTTGCTTCTATTGGGACTGTCAGTGTGGCTCAGCTACCTCTGTCCATCAAATGTGTTTTTGTTTCTATTTCTGTTCATTTCAGTTGCAGCATGTGTAAATCAAACAGTAATACATTGGTTAATGGGTTAATGAACATCATTAAAGCTTGATTAAAATTTTACTATAATTAAAATCAAACATCTTGCCTAGCCCTTCCTCCTCTACCTAGTCATCACCCTTCAGGGTATTCTGAGATAAGATGAAGGGTGAATCTTGTATAGTAATAGGCACTTCACCTATTTTTTTTGAAGCCACTAAAAACAGGTGACTTGGAAGGGGTAGAGAAGGAGGGATTCTCACAGCGCTCAGCGTCCTCCCTGTTGACCAACCTTGCATTCGGAGGGTGACCTGTGGATCTACGTATGGGCTTAGTCCCAATGTGTTGAGAGCCTAGCACCCTTTCCTAGTTGAAGAGAAATATAGGTGTAAGGTAGTCACCTAGTCAGGCTATCACGGTTCAGGATCACAAATGGTATATGGTTAAAATTTCTTTTTATTGCTTTCATTACTTATGTTTATGAAATAAACCGAACAATCTCTACGGACTATTCATAAACCACACAAGAAACCATTAAGAGTAACAGAAATATCCAATACATTCACACAAACCATACCATATAAATCAACCCAACTCAGTTCATGACGTTGAGTGAGCCATTAAAATTTACAATTTACACTAAGTTAAACACCTGCAGTATTTGAGTACATAAGTCCCTGACTGCCTTAACCGTGGGAAGCACTTGGGCTCAGCCCAGAAACTCATTGTGAGGAGTACCATGGGAACCCCAAAGTAACTGGCTACTGAGAGGAATTGCCAAGCGAAACGGGCAATGACCCCCACCATTTGACTAGCACGCCCATGAGGAAAAATCCAAGCACTGTCTTCTGACAGTCTGGGTGGCCAAGTGACCACCTTAAGCCAATAGGAAGCCATTACAACTGGGGTCCAAAAATCATTACCACCATTTTGACATACAAAATAGACAATATTGATCCCTCATGCTCTTCCTCGTGCCTAAGAGGTAAACCATCATAGTACAGGTCATTAAACCGACATCCTCAAGACCATTCTCGATGAACTTCCACGCCATCAGAAGGCCACAAAACCTCTTATTCAGATTTAGACTCGTACCAGTCTGAACCAGATCTGCACACCTCACCATCCAGCCCCATGGCTAGTGCAAACCCAAATCCACTTTTCAGCATAGTGGTTGGTAGTGGACCCATGTCCACACCCAAAATCACCACCAACGCCCCTGTAGGTGGCCCTAGCATGATCATGCAAAATGTCATAAGCCAGCTACCACCACCCATACTAACCACTCAAGTTGTCCCACCTATGACACATGGAGGCAGTATACCTTCCACTCACACTGTCCCACTTGGAATACATGGTGGTTGTGGCCCTTCCACCCACACTATTCCTCCTATCACACATGGGGGCAGCAGTCCTTAGACTCACACAGTTCCTTTCACCACACTTGGGGGCAATGGCCTATCCACAACGGTGTCACAAGTACCCCCAGTTATGCAAGACCACCATATCCCTGCAAACACCACCACCATCGCTGCCCCATCTAACATCAACCTTGGGTCAAACCTTCTGTTCATGGCACATATCAACTTGCTTGACTTGGCTCGATTAACAAATGACCCTATATGCCATCAAACGTTTTGGCCTCCCATGCCAACCAAACTTCCCTCATACATTCCCAAGTTTGAAGGGAAGGCGAGGGAGTGCCCCCAAAACCACATCATGATGTTTCACCTATGGTTCTCATCAAACAACATCGTAGATGATTCGATCAGACTCTAACTATTCCAACGCACCATTATAGGTGCTGCAACCAAGTGGTACATTGAGCTACCACAAGCCAAATACCTAGATTTCAACTCCTTGGCTTTCATGTTCCTGCAATATTTGCAAATCCCTGTCAGATGTGACAAAGGGGTGGAGATCTTGTTATCTTGTCGCTATAATACTACGACCCACATAACTGACCACATCCATGAGTGGTGGTGCCACCGCAGTTTCTACAAGATCCAACTTGATGACAGGATCTTCTTGGATTGGTTCCTAAAAACTTTTCTACCACCTATAGCAAAGGATGTCGCATCCGAACATCCCCAATCTAAAGAGGAATCCATCTTAAAAGCCTAGCAGTTTGATCTGATCTACGCACAGTCTAGGTACCTTTACACTATCATTCCAGATGCTCCCCATGCAGGAAGCTCCTACCGATATGCACCTGGGGCATCCCATGCTGCAGATGGCATCATAGGCTTAGTCTTAGACCAACCACAACACCATCTGACACCATCTGCAATACCACCACAACCAAGCAACACCCCTAGTGTTGCCTACCAAAACCAAACTCTAGACTATGCAAGAATTATGTCCCAGTCCGGACCCACAACTTCTTATGCACAACCTGCACCACCGTAGCAGGCCTAGGAATTAGCTTGGTTGACACAGCAATACGCAAGACAAATGCCCACATTTTTGGCACCAGCACCCACATAAGTCTACTATGCACCATCGGTGCAAGCCATTCAATCCCCCGCCCCTACTCCACTTTCTCCATTGGGACAAGTGTTTGCACAGCAAAACCATCCCAACCAACCAACCCCCAATAACCAACAAGGGAAAGCCAGGAATAACTGACCCCAGAACCAAGGAAACAATCAACTGCAGGGAGGCGGTCAACAACCAAATCCTCCCAACAATGATGCAATGAACCGAGCAACCCAAAATCCTCAACGACCAAATGCATCGTGATGCAATGCTCCATTGCAGACAAACCAACCATGCACACTATGCGAGGTCTATAGGCACTACGCATTCAAGTGTCCCTTCATGGGTCATGCTAAGTAAGCCATTAGGAACGAGGTTCAACATGCCACCAACACAACAAACCAATCCCAACCCAACCCAACACCACTACGACCTCCTCCTATGGTGCTCCAAAACCCATTACCAGTCCAAGGATTGGTGGCAACTACACCCCCTCCCCAACCCAATCCCAATGCTCAAAGGGCACCTCCCATGACAGAAACAGGTGTCCATCACCTGCTAGCTATGACAACTGAAGAGGTCAACTTACAAACCAAACAAAATCAGTACGGAACCAACACCAAACCGGCTGACCCATCAGTGACATCCACGTCTGAAAAAACCAATGCACCTCTTCAGTTACCCCCTTTCCCACACCCACCCATATGTTATAGCTCAAAATGACTCATCTCTTCCTATGACCACTTTCCCATGATTTCGTCACATGTCAACACTTCCATGACGACACTTCATGAAAGTCAGTGAAAAAAACACCTAATTTGGAGGACCCATATCTTGAGTTTTGTAACTCTATTTGACCTTATCTCTATGCCATTGGAAATATATTTCAGTTAGATAAAAATTTCCAGAAGACACCAAAGTCTGAAAATGCCCAAAAGTACCCTAAAAATGAGTTTTTGATGTGTACGCGACTTTCCTTAAGGAAACCCACGTGCGTACATGAGTTGCTATATATAATAGTCGCGTACTCCTTAAATACGCCACTTTATGCATTGCAACCCGTGTATACCTCCTCGTGTATGTGACTGTTGTCTCTGTAACTTGCGTACGCCTCCTAAAAATATCAAAAAAATACGTATTTTGAAATTTGGGTAGTTTGGGTAGTTATGCAACGGACTCCTTCAGTTGTAACTACTTTCTCTTCGACCCTAACTCTTCATTAAGCATATAAATAGAGGTAGGAAGGCCCATGATAGGAGAATTGAATATTTGCATTGTTATGCTAGAGGATTTGGAGCTCTCTTTTCCCACACCTTTTCCCTAGAATTTTTCTCCTTGTGTTACAGAGCTTGGAGGTTGAGTTCCTTGGAGAAGAAAAGCAGCATAACCAGATCAAGGTTTCGTGAGGTGACGAACTTGAAGAGAAGGTATATTTGTACTTGTTTTCAAGATTAATAAATATGTAATGTCCTTCTTCTTCCCAAATTATTTTTCAATGTGTGATTGAATCTCTATTTATGATCATATGATGATGTTAATCAAATCATTGTTTTATGTTTATTTGATTATCATTTCTTTATATGTGGTCATAATGGTTTGAGGAAGGTATAATTTGTTTTGCAGGTCTCTTGGAGCGAGAGGAGCAAGAGGAGCAAGAGGAGGATTGAAGGGATGCTTGGATCAACCTTCATTTGGCTAAGGTATGAACCATTCTAATCTTTGAAACTTGCTTATATATGCTTGCTGAAAATTATACATCCACCTTTCAACCCCAGTACGTTAATGGCCTCTTAAACCCTAGCCATAGGATACTTTCCTTTACAACAGATCTAGTGAATCTGTCGGGGATAGACTTGTCTATTTGGTGTTTCTCTATATTTATTCCATCCTTTTGTAAGGTTTCATGTCCTTCTTACAAGTTAGGAACACCTTTTGAGTTCGTTGGAACACCTTTCCTGCCTTCCTAGGGCAATTTTTTATCCTTTTTGTGCCTTTTGTCATCCATACATGATTTTCAAGCTAAACAGTTGCTTGTCTGTGTTGTATATGTGACTTGCACTACCTACAACCCGCATGTCATATGTGACCTGCCTTAAGGCAACCCGAATTTGCACCTAAATTTGTGTTCTTTCATCATTTTTTAGGGTTTTGGGGTGATTTGAGGGTTGTTTGTAGGGTCTTCAAGGGTCCTTTGCATTTGCATGACTCCTGAGAGGTTGTTTTATCTCTATTATATGCTCTTTGTCTATCTTGTAAGTCTCTTTCAAGTCTTTGAACTTGTTTTTACTGCTTTCCCCCCACCTCCTTATTTGGCTTGACCTTGTTGGAGAAGGTACTGAGCAACCTCTATTTGTAGGTTTAGATTGATACTTGGGACTTCTTGACCTTTGTTTATGTGAGTCTTATTGCTCAGTCTCTTCATTCCAAATTTGTTGGCTTGTTTACCTTTGTGAGCCTTCCTTTCAAGAGAGGTTGATATCCAACTTTACGGAAACCTAGGGTTTTTTTGTGGGGTGTAGAGTAGTTGTCTATTTGCTTTGCTTACAGTACTTGCTTGCATTAGTTGATCGGTTGTTTTTCTTTTGCATTTATAAAAGAAAAATTAAAAACGCATGTTTGCTTTATGTGCATGTAGATTAGGTTTTTAGTCTAGATTACATGGCATATCATTGTTTTTGAAAAAATAAATAAAAAGAATTGTTCTTTTGTGGCTTTAAGTTTTCTATTTGAAAAAAGAAAGAGAATAGTTTTTGCTTTTTGCATTTCATTTCTCTTTGCTTAGTCATTTTCTTTTAACTTTGAGTCAAAAAACCACATAAGTTTCACACCATTTACCCTCTGACTAACAAAAAACCTTAAAATAAATGATATAATTTAAAAATTATTAGTAAGTTTTATTTTATAGGGTCATACACCAACTAGCTCAGGCTAGACTTGTGGGATAGGGAGTTTAAACTCCGCACAAGTATAAAATTTCAAACGTAGTTGGCCAATCACTAGGTAAACCCTTTTCTACATTGATTGTATCTAGGAAGCTCCTCTCAAACGATATTTAAGCATGAGGTCACATGGAGGCTTGGACTGAGGAGATAACCATCTGATTCCTTGTCAAAGCGTAGAACAAGGTTTTTGCACATCTAGGGATTCTGTCATAGATACCATTTTGGGATTTTCTACCCTCCCATGCGTACGAACCAGGCTTGCGACTATCCCCCCAGACTGTCAATATAGTTAAGGTAGCCTTTAGTCTCTTTGACATCTAGGGTTCATACATAGGTACACCGGAAGGCTATTTCTAGTTGACCTTAGACAAGCTTGGAAGGTAACCCCGGTAGAAAGTGTGGGAGGGTGGTGGGTGATTCCTCTACTTATGCCTAACAACATCTACAGGGATGCCAAGTAACTATCTATCAACTTTCTTCTGGAAAGCATATCTTATACCTGATTGTCTGTTTGGCTTTAGGAATTTTTTAGTGAGTGTTGTGTGGTTTTTCTGTACTTAGTGTGCCTTTAGGTGTGTGCTTTATAATTTTGGTTGCCTTTCAACCTCAGAATCTATCTCCTATTTTGAAAATATGGCTAAAACCCCTTTGAACACCAACCAAGAGATCTCCATGCTGGGAACTCTTTGTACTATTCCTCTCACCGAGAATGTTGGTGTTCCCTTGATGGCCACCCTGAATCTTCCTGGATTCACCCTAGGGCTACCGGTGTGGTTTTTTTCCACTCCAACTGCCCTGAATGCTCTTGATTCTTTGCAAGTAAGCTCTTTATATCAAGGGCATTAAAACATTGCTTCCCCTTCACCTGTAGTTTATTCTCCTCCTCCTTCTACCTCATGTAGTTAAAGTACTAATACTAGTAACCGATAGTCTAAAAGGAGTAAAAGAAGAAGGAATAGGAAGAAGGCACATAAGAAAGGGGGCACCCATTCAACCTTTGCAAGTCAAGTTGAACCTCACCACCCAGCCTCTACAGTTCATGCTAAGGGAACCTATCTAACCTCTGCAGGTCATGTTGGATCTAATCACTCAACCTCTTCCAGTCAAGTTGATCTTCATCACCCAGCCTCTACAGTTCATACTGGGGGCACCTATCCAACATATGCAGG
Source organism: Pseudotsuga menziesii (assembly GCA_001517045.1). NCBI lineage: Eukaryota > Viridiplantae > Streptophyta > Pinopsida > Pinales > Pinaceae > Pseudotsuga > Pseudotsuga menziesii. The sequence continues at coordinate 164,617 of LPNX010276179.1, forward strand.
TCATGTTGGATCTAAGCACTCAACCTCTGTAATTCAAGTTGATCTTCACCACCTAGCCTCTGCAGTTCATGCTGGGATCACCTATCCAACCTCTATAGGTCATGTTGGATCTAAGCACTCGACCTCTACAAGTCATGTTGATCTTCACCATCCAGCCTCTGTTGATCATGCTGATGGGATCCTTCCAACCTTTCCAGGTCATGTCAGATCCAGTCACTCAACCTCTGTAGTTCATGCTGAGGGAACATGTTCAACCTCTGATGTTCAAATTAAACCTCCCCATCCAACCTCTGCATGTCATGTTGGTTCCATCCACCCAGCCTCTGAAGTTCATGCTGGCGGCACATACTCAACTGCTGCAAAGCATGTTGATCCTAACCATTCAGCCTCTGTTGTTCATGCTGGTGGTTCCCGTCCAACATCTGCAAGTCATGTTGGACCTAGTCTCTCAGCCTCTGCAGGTCATGCTGGGGGCAGTCTTTCATCCCCTATGGTTCATGCTGAAGACAATCCATCATCCACTGCGAGTCATGCTAACACTGTTGAAAATATTTCCCGTTCAAAACACAAGCCCAAGTTTCCTTGTAAGCTTTGTGAGGGACACCGCCTTACTTATAAATTCCCTTCTATCGTGGAGGTGCAAAGATTTTGGTTTCATGGTCATCCCATTTTTTAATATTCTGAAGTTTTTCAACAACTGGCCTCTCTTAGTTAGGTTTGACCCAGACACCCAGCCACTCTAGTTCATGATGGGGGCAAAATATCAACTTCTATAGGTCATGTTGAGAGCAAACAGTTAGCCACTGCTATTCATGTTGACACCGTTGAGAAAATTGGCCGTTCTAAGTGCAAACTTAAGTTCCCTTGTAAGCTATGTGAGGGAGATCATCTTACTCACCAGTGCCCTGCTATCACAGAGGTGTGAAGAGTGTGGTCTGAGACTCAAGAATTTCCTTCTCCTGAACAACCTATAGTTTCTCAAAAACCTACTCAACCTTTAGTTGATCAAGTGATCAAACCAATCTCAGATTTGGTCGATCCCACTCTTCTTTTGGAGAGTGATCCTGATGTGATTGAACCAATGTCACCTTTGGTCAATCCCACTCTCCCTTCAGAGAGTGACTTTCACAAAGCGGTTGAATTGATTATAGTATCGATCAATCCCAATCTTCCTTTAGAGAATGAAGTGTCTACTAGTCACATTTTCTTCACTTCTAGTTTAGAACTTAATGAACAAGGCGGCACTGAACTCATTTCGGATCAACCCCCACCAAGCTCTTGGATTGCTTCCTTTGATTGGGATAGCCTAGTTGAGCCGCACCTTCCTTCTGATGCACCTTTCTAGATAAAGGTCAAATTTGAACAATGCATGATTGCTCATTGTATTGTTGATGAAGGAGCCTCAGTTAGTATTGTGTCTACTCGTGCTTGGCAAGGCATGGGATCTCCTAGCCTTATGTCGACTACTAGTCAATTACTGGAGTTTGATAGAAGAACTTGTATATCCTTGGGAATTCCTTCTAAAACACCTATTACTTTGGGTGGGAAGACTGTCTTAGTTGACTTCATGGTGATAGAGGACCCCTTAGACTTCAATATGCTCCTTGGATGTGATTATGTCTATGCCATGCAAGCTGTGGTGTCAACATTATTTCGGCTAATGTACTTTAATCATGGTGAAGAAATTGTCACTATCGATCAGTTGGATTTTCTTTATCCATCTCCTGACCCAAATAGAGACCAGGTCTTTCCTTCATCAATTCCTAGTGTTTCTGTAGACACTACCCCGCCACAGGTGAGCTATGTGGCCTCATGTCCTTTGCGTTCAATTGCTACTGAGAAGCAGCCTATGTTTTCATGCTTACCTTCTTAGGACTTGGTCCCAGCAGTTGACCAGGTGAGTCATCCTATACAGATTATGGAGCTAGCTCTCCACTCTGTCAATCCATTTGAAAGTTTAGACATGTGTCCTATCTCAGATGATCTCCTTCCTTCGGATGAAGTCTTCCTATAGTATTTGATACAGTCTAACCTTATTTTGGATGTTGGTTCAGTTGTGACTAAGTCTAACCCTAATTTTATTAGTAATCCTAATTTTCCCATGGATAAGTCTTCTTATGTTGGTCTTTTTGAGTTTTTGGACTCTCCCTTCGAACAACAAGTCAGTGATCCTGATGAGTTTGATTTTTCTTATGAATTTTTCAACTCTTGTGATACTGAGTTTGTTCCTGAAGACTCTATCTCCCTTGTTGATTTTTGCTCTCTTTCTGAGGTTTATCTTACTGATTATAAACCCTCAAGCCTTAGTGCTATAGAATCTTCTTCAGTCAATTCTGCCTTGACTTTACCTTTTATAGAAGATAGAAAAGTCACATGTGTTTCTGCCAAAGTGACCTGCATTGGATATTTTCTTCTGAATATGATCCTGATGTTGTTGTTTCTTTGAGACAATATTCTTAGTTGGATTCACAACCATTTAATAGCCTTGTATTGTTGTTCAAGCTGTAACTACATTTGCATGTTCCCTACTTGCGCTTATGAGCCTGATGCCGGCTTCCATGCTTTTAGCTCATTGTATAAGCCCTCATCTTTTTTCTCATTGTCGCTAATCCTTATATCATTTTTCTTTTGCAACATGACACCCCTTACCTTGAGGAGACATTTCTTGAGCTTCTTTATCTTGCTCATGTTCCTTACATTATGCATAGGTTTGTCCCTTGCGCTTGGAACTAGTTTCACTTTCCCCTAACACTCATCTCCTCGCATTTAGAGCATTCTTTCTAATCTCCTTTGAGCTCGTTAAAAACAGTAAGGAGATCATGAGTTAACTTTTCTGGACTCATTAAAAATTCACGGGAAAGATATTAAGTTTCTTTATGCCCAGGTATGACTCCTCAAAATAGACTTGACTATTGAGTAAACTTGTCCATTCAGGATCGTTAAGAATATGTGAATGGGAATCCACATTGGTGGTAGGTTATCGCTTTCTCGGACCATGTGGAATAATATGAGAAAGGATCACTATATTTTCTTTAGAATTGAGAAGAGTATTCTCAGGCATAGGTTTATCACTTTTCCAAACCTGAGGGACTAAACTTATAGAAAAGGAACCCCCGATATGAGCTTAGTTTTCTCTTTTTCGTGCTTTGGACCTAAACATGAAAAAGATTCTAAGTGTACTTTATGTCTTTGTCATGCTCGTTAAACCCTAAATAACAAAGCATTGATTTTATTGTTGTAAGCCCCATTTCTCATAATCAAATGGATCTTTTTGACTGATCTTTGCTTCCTTCACACTCGTAAAACTCAGGCTATATGCTGCTTTTGAAGGAGTGTTGGGTAGGTCGTACTTTAACCTTTTTCGGACCTTCCTAACTAAGTACAAAAAATATGCACCTTTTCTTCTTCAGAAGTTAAGAGAGTTCTTCTTTGGTATGTTTCATACTTTTTCGGCCTTAGGGGACTAAATTGTACAAAAAATCACCCCCCTGGAGTATTCTTTGGAGTTTTTAGACTCTCTAAACTATGAAAACACCATCGAGCATGTACTAGTTCGGGCTCGTAAAATCCACAAATCAGTGCTTTATCAAGCATTCTTCTGTCTTTTCTTCAAGCTTGCCAAAAATGAAGATGGTCCCGAGTTTGCTTTCTTGGACTCGTTAAACCTTTACAAGAAAGAGGGGAAGGGAAGTTCATTCACATGTTTTTTACATCATGGTGGCAAGTCTTGTTTCCTTGAAAAAAGCACCAGTTTTGAGTCTATCAACAGTTGCGTCCTAGTATTTTGACCTTATCCTGATTCAAAGTTTCTTACTCGTCCAGTTGGTCTCTTTTCCAATTATATGGGGAATCTGTTAATGTCTCCTACATTGCAAATTTGTGTCATTGGTCCTTTTGTGTCAAAAGCTGCCTAAGTCACTTTTGTGTCGTGCTCACTATTCAAGGATTGAACCTTTGTTGGCCATTCTGTAGTTTCCTTGACCTTTTGTGTCGATCATTCCCTAGTATCAGTTCATTACATCATGTCTTCGACGTTTCTTGTCATGAAATTCAGTACCAATTCCATATCCAATTACTCTTTGACTTACCTCATGTTGGATGATGAAGGATTCCTTAAGGCCTTCCTTCCAACAGATCTCTTCCTATCGACTGCAACACCTCTTGCTTTGGGAATGAGATTTAGATTTTTATGACAGTACCTAGGGGATTGTAGTCATCAGTGGCAATTTCCCTTGCTATTGGGTAGTGGGAATACCTTAATGTCTCATACTTGATGGATTCTTCAAGTGTTTGACTTCAATTCCTTGTATTCACACTTGTTAGAATGTACTAGGTACCTTGGGGACCATTTTCATTAATGGTGGTTTCCCTTGCATTTGTCAACGGTTCTCATCATTGACCGGTAATCAAACGGTTTCCTCCATGTTTGACTTCAACTCTTTTATTCGCATGGTTAGGATTTGTACCTTTTGGGCGGTTTGGATTGAAGACCTTGGGCTGACAGTAGCATCATCATTTTTTCTATTTCCCAAGCTGTGCAAGACCTTGTCACACTTTATATGACATTTTTCTCAGACATAGATCCACCTTGTATTTTTGTGGCTATGATCGATTGTTGAGCATGGATCCACCTTGTTCATTTGTGGCCATGACTCCTTTAGATTTCATATGGATCCCTTTTGCATATTGAGCGACCATGATAGTTTCATCAGTTATACATATGTTGGATCCACCTATATATTTATGGGGATGAATTGTATATTGACTTGTATGTCCCAGAGATTTGTTTTTGTCTGACATTTATCTCTCTTTCACGTACCTTTGTTTGAGCCTTTCGATCTTGGATTCTCTACTCTCTCCATACTCAGTTGTTTCCTTTATAATGTATTTCGGCTATCATCTTCCCCTCTAACCTCATACATTAGGGGGCATTTTTTATAGCTCAAAATGATACATCTCTACCTGTGACCACTTTCCCATGATTTTGTCGCATGTCGACACTTCCATGATGACACTTCATGAAAATCACTGAAAGTCACTGAAAAAATAACTAACTTGGAGGACCCATATATTGAGTTATTTAACTCCATTTCACCTCATATCTATGCTGTTGGAAATATATTTCAGTTAGCTAAAACTTTTCAAAAGACACCAAAGTCTCAAAATGCCCAGAAATACCCTAAAAATGATTTTTTGATGTACACATGACTTTCCTTAAGGAAACCTGCATACGTACGCGAGATGATATATATAATAGTCACATACGCCTTAAATACATGACTTTATGCATTGCAACCCACATATACCTCCTCGTGTATGCAACTGTTGTCTCTGCAACCTGCATACGCCTCCTGAAAATGTCAAAAAAATACGTATTTTGAAATTTGGTTAGTTTGGGTAGTTATGCAACTGACTCCTTCAGTTGTAACTACTTTGTCTTCGACCCTAAATCTTCATTAAGCATATAAATAGAGGTAGGGAGGTCCATGAGAGGAGACTTGAATCTTTGCATTGTTATGCTAGAGGATTTGCAGCTCTCTTTGCCCACACCTTTTCCCTAGAAGCTTTCTCCTTATGTTGCAGAGCTTGGAGGCTGAGTTCCTTGGAGAAGAGAAGCAACAGAACCAGATCAAGGTTTCATGAGGTTCCAAACTTGAAGAGAAGGTATATTGGTACTTGTTTTCAATATTAATAAAGATGTGATGTTCTTCTTCTTCCCAAATTATTGTTCAATGTGTGATTGAATCTCTGTTTATGATCATATGATGATGTTAATCATATCATTGTTTCATGTTTATTTGATTATCATTTCTTTATATGTGGTCATAATGGTTTGAGGAAGGTATAATTCGTTTTGCAGGTCTCTTGAAGCGAGAGGAGCAAGAATAGGATTGAAGGGCTGCTTTGATCAACCTTCGTTTGGCTAAGGTATGAACCATTCTAATATTTAAAACTTGCTTATATATGCTTGTTGAACATTATACATCCACCTTTCAACCCCAGTACATTGATGGCCTCTTAAACCCTAGCCATAGGATACTTTCCTTTACAACACCAAACGTTGGGTTGCCAACAACACCACGGCTAGAGCTGTTGTCAGCTACAGCAATGTGGATGATTTAGCTGAAACGACCACCACCATGTCCTCTCTTGAGGTACTCAAAACTTTCCCAATGCAACGGAAATCCTTACTAGGCGCCCTTGGTGCCGTGGACCCCTCTGACTCCAAGTTGATCACATTTGACATGGAGAATAAAGAACCATGGATTCCATCAACCATTGCCTTCCAAATCCCAGTGTCTATCCAGAATTTGGTTGTACACCGATGCATAATGGATGAGGGGGCATCCACGTGTGTTATGTCTCCCATAGTATGGCAGAAGCTTAGATCCCCAATTCTGTAACCATCCTCTACTACTCTGTGGGCTTATGATAGTCATCCCACTAAAGCCCAAGGAATCCTCCCCCACGTCCCCATCACATTAGCTAGGAAAATAGTATTGATTGACATAGAGGTTGTCAATGCTCAATTGGACTATAACCTTCTCCTCAGAAGGACTTATATGTACGCCATGAGAGTTGTAGCATCAACTATTTTCTGTCTCATGATGTTCCCCCACAAAGGGAAAATCATGACGATTGACCAACTGACTTATCACAATCTGCAAGGGCTAACAACACCTGCCAATGTTATCCCTATGATCAACACCATTGATCCACAAGGGATAACCGCACTTGCCAATGTTATCCCTGCGGTCAACACCATGGTTGACAACATACCAGCCTCCCCATTGTTGAATGTGGGCCCTAGGTTGTTTTCCGATACCACCATGATGGATTCTTTCCCCTTAGTGTCACCACCACTGACACCAAATGAAATTTCAGATTTGTGCATGATCTCATGCATCACCACTGCACCCAAACAACAACCGCAGCCATAGCCCCACCTGCAACCACAACACCATTCGTAGCCGCAACATCAACAGTAGCCAAAAAATCATCTGCAGCTACAACATTACACGCAGACGCAACCACAACCTCATCACTGCATACAACCATTAGGGAGTTATCTGGGCTCCTCTCTAGTCCACACAATTCCCTTCCTCTTTCCCCCGCCTGGTGTCATGAGCAAGCCAGTAATGGCCACCTTAAACTTACCCAACTTTACATTAGGAATTCCTGAGTGGTATCTCGATCCATTGGCTCAGCCACCAATGCCCCAGGTATTTTTAACCCCCATGCAACCTATTACAGTTGAATCTCATCCTCCACCCAGCCCGCAAAAACTAACCACCACACCCACACCTACACTGCCCCACCCAAAAAGAGCTAGGGAAAAAAACATGAAAGCTACCGCTGAACCTCGACCGATCCTGCCTTGCACTGTCTACAAAGTATAGGGCCATCCAACTTAAAACTACCCTAAAATTCCTATAATCCATGCTCACACGAATGCCTTGGATACAATAGAAAACCTCCCCGTGGTTCAACTCCCAAGCGGGTCAATAGTCAGAAACAAGTCATTGAGAACAAACCATACGTGCGCCCTTTAAGGATTGTATGGACACTATTCTCACCACTACCAAGACTTGTCCAAGTTCCAAATGGCTTTATCCAACCTTTGTCAACATTCCCTTGAATCTGAGATCACCCTAATTGAAGAAGTTCACCCCCACCTCCTTCTTTGGACACCATGTCCATTTACATGATGTCTAGTTCTACCGATCCTCTTGTCTCCACCACCAATGACGGTCCATCAGACCTGTCTCTTTGTTGCTTCTACAATGATAAGGAGATACTTAAAGACTTAACCACCTCGGAATAGCCATGGTACAACATGCACCATCTCTTGTTCTTCCTCCCTGAAGATCTTGTGTCACAGTTTAACCAGTTTTTTGTGGAAACCAAATATTTCATTCATGGGAAATTTGACTGGTTCAAAAACCCCATTCTGGAGCTAGACACCTTCAAAGAAGGGAACATGGCCAACATCTCACCAACCATAAAAATCAACATCTCAACCAATCCTCAGGTTTTTGAAGAAATCATGCTGGGGCATCTTGCTCCCCGGAAGAAGTCATCGCCTACAAAGCTCTCTTGCAAGAATTCCGTGACATCTTTTCCTAGTCTTACACTGAAATTCTTGGGTTGGATCCATCCATCATGGAACACCATGTTGACACATGGCCCGATGTGGCCCCCGTACACCAAAAGCAACGGCCCATCCATCCTTCCAAAGCGACCACGGTCAAAGCTGAAATAGAGAAGCTGAGCACAGTCGGCTTCATTTACCCCATTGCGTACACCACTTGAGTTTCTAATCCTATTCCTATGAATAAAAAATAGGGTACCATTTGTGTTTGCACATACTTCCATGATCTCAATGGGGTGTGTCCCAAATACAACTTCCCAACACCCTTCATCGATCAGATTATCGATGCATGCACCGGACATGAGGTCTTTTCCTTCATGGATGGATTTTTCAGATATAACCAAATCTAGATCCGGAAAGAAGATTGTTACAATACTACATTCACAACCCCGTGGGGAACATTCACCTATCGAGTGATGCCCTTTGGTCTGAAGAATGTTGGAGCCACCTTCCAGTATGCCATGACCTATTGTTTCCGTGACCTCATCCACATCATGTTGGTCTATCTTGACAACCTCATTGCGCGATCACAGAAGCAAGCACAACACATAGACGATTTGCGACAAAATTTCATGTGGTGTCATAAGTATAGGATCCGCTTGAACCCTTTCAAGTGTTTTTTCTGTGTCCCAACGGGCCGTTTCCTAGGGTTCATCGTGTCACACAAAGGAATGACCGTTGTTCCCCTGGAAATCCAAACCACTTTCCCTCTAACGTCACCTCTTTAAGTGATGTGCAGTTCATCTTGTAATATAGTCTTGTCCTTTTTTGTTTTACAATGTTTTTACCACAAATCATAAACCCCCCATTTAGGGGCAGCACCATTAGCTGCTCGTTCAGAGTCACCCAGAGCCTGTTCGAGAAACCCATCACGCCACCAAGGTCGAATTTCTATCTTCTAATGAGACCATCGTCTCATGTTTAATAAGTAATTTTCAGGACCACTTTCTGAAAGTTACCTCAATTTACGAGCCACATCATTGTGATGTAAGTGTCTCTAGACTTGTACTTGCATTACACTTTCCTACCACCAATCATGCAGGTTCTCGAGCCACCTCCCGGAAGGCACGCCATTTTACTTCAGCATATAGTTGTCTAATCCGTCCACCACACCTTACGCGGGTCTCCGAGCCTCCACCCGGAGGACAGATCATTTATTTTGCATGGATTTGGCACATAACTTCCTCCAGACTTTCACTCACATCACATGTAGTCAAGTTCATCCACCAAAACTCACACATAACTCTCCTGACCTCTATCCAAGATCCACCTCGGTTTGCGTGCCTTTACCACACCTATTCACATGCCTCTATCACAATCTATCCTATGCATGTCCAAGAGCCACCTGCTCCATCCATACTGCACAGATGACCTTTTGGACCACTGTCCATTGTCCCGACATGGGGGCACCATCAGTTCCCCCTCAATCGGTTGACCATAATTGAGTTTCTTTAAGCTCTTTTCTGACTCCTAAAAGAATGAAAATATTGCTGAGCATAGGTGCTTCCTTTCCCACTCGTTAAAGTATAGGAAAGGGTGTCTACATTGTCTCATTTATCTCCTTTTATGGACTATGTAGACCATCAAATGAAAAGGACCACCTTGGCAAATTGAATCCAAGATCAATCCCCTCTGCATACTTTTATTCTTTCTCGAACAAAGGGGCTGAACTTCATGAAAAAGATCACCATGGGTTGTCGTTAAGCTCTTTTCCAGCCTTCTCACCAAGAAAATATTACCAAGCAAACTTGGTTTCATTCATACTCATAAAAGTAACTGAATGACCGTCCAGTTAGTATAGGTTTAACCTTTCTCGACCTGATTGGACTACCAATGGTAAAGAAGTCTCTCATCCCCTAAAGGATGGGATAGCTCTCCTATGTATACTTTTATCCTTTTTTGGGCATAGGAGACTACCAATGAAAAAGAGCCCCCACTGGATTTTTCTTCGTGCTTTCAGACTCTCTAAAATTGAAAGCACCATCGAGCATTTACTTTCTCAGGCTCGCCAAAAATCCACAAGATCATACCACAACGGTGTCTCTAGGCACCACCCCACAGATAATAGTTTGGTAGCATTCCCAGTTTGAGTCACCTTTGTTTAGAGTACTTTGCAATGTGTCTTCCTTGGATCCCATCAAAATCAAAAGTGTCTACCTCCCCCAAGTATTTCCCATCTGGAGTTACATGCCCGGTATTACAGCTATGATCCCTTTCCCATGAGTCAGTTTCATTTGCTGCCTGGTCCGCCCTGTCGTCATACTTTGAACAAATGAAGTTTGAGTCTACTACACTCCCTCTGCCCCTGTTCAACTCCTTCCCCCGCCCCCCACCATTTAGTGGGTCAGTCCTCAGATTGTCTCACATCTTTCGGTCATCTCTCTCGCACTTCTGGTCAAGGAAATACCACCGCCTTGACCAGGGCTAGGTCTCCCTCTATCGACGACAACACATGTATTCCAAAGGATAGACCCAGAGGTCCCTGTATCCTTGTTTCATTAACCTCATTGATGAGTTCCTTGGACCACTTGAGAGGAGTCCTTAGTGCCTCTGGGGATGGTTGTTCCTCATGTGCTCAACTCTAACTACATCATTGCACCATTGAGATTCATATAGGGTATTGGTCCATGCAGTATTTGGTCGAAGACCTCGGATGTCACCTAACTCTAACACATTGATGAGTCTATTCAAGGGACCTAAAGAGGTTTATGTCCCTTGTGATTTCTGGGTTGCATTGGAGACAGTGTTCAGAAGCCCCAACAGTGCTTCTATATAGATTTATGGTTGATGCAACATACTTCTACAACAGGGACTCTTAATTTCCATCAGTGAGTCCATACAACTATGTACCATTCCAGATCTAGCAGGCTATCGGTCATGAATATATAGTATTCCGTGAGAATTCCATGGGTCCAATATAGCAGTTCTTCAGATCACTATTGTATTCAACCTCTAATTGAGGCAACCATTATTGTATCATCAGTTGTACATGATCAACTCTTGTATTATAGAGCATAGATCACATTATTATTTTGACATTGTTATGAGCATGGGGATTCCTGCCTCATCCATATACATGTCACACATTATTTGTATCTCACCCATTGATGGGAACCATATTAATACAAAAACCAAAAGCCACCATGCCCCAGCCCAGGAAGCACCATCTCTCCATAGAAAATCCTATCATGTATGTCAACCATACGATGAGCTCTTGCCCTCACACATCAAGGGGCAATATGTTAACCCAAAAAAATTCCTCACTCATCTCTACATGGCCTACACCACCCAGGGACACCCATGCACAACGCTCATTTCACCCCGTTGGACCCCCACACCCTTAAAAAGGCTTAAGAATGAGCAAAAGGGCTTAAATTCCCCTAAAAAAAGCCAAAATAGCTCTCATAGGGGTTAAGCCTCCAAAAAGGGGCTAAAACCCCTCAAAGGAGCTTAAAACCCCAAAAGGAGCTAAAGATAGGGAGGAAGGGGCTAAAATCCCAAAAAAGGGGCTAAAGCCCCAACTAGGGGCTTAAAACCCTAAAAAACCCCAAAAAAACTATAAATAGAGGGGTGGGGGTCACTCTCAAATGATTCCTCCCTTGCATACTATTATGCTGCCCGAGTGGATGCCTTGAGACCATTTGCCTCTCAGCCACCCACACTCCCTCTCGCCCATTTTCCCTTTGATCCATAGCTCCCCCATTGCCAAGAGAGAGGTGCCTCTCCAAGCTAGGGCATGGTGGCCCATTTCCACCAAGAGGTATAAGATTTGTTTCTTGTGATTTTTATTATATTTTTTCTAACATTAGTTTGCTTGTAGGTTTATTTCATGTTCTAACTACTTGTATGCAGGTTTCTGGAGTCTAACCTTGTGTGCAGGATTTCCATCTCTTTCCTTTCTATTCTTTGCTTCATTTCTGCTCAGTTTTTCTTGCATTACCATCAGGAACCCTACCCTTCTATCCTATAGACAGAAGGTAGCCATTCCTGCCCTGTAGCAAGGGATAAATACCTGCCACAACAGACATTTTGTCCAATGAAGGGGTTGGAAAGCTTATTTCTTTCCGTGCAAAAGGGATCAACGACAAAAAGGATGGCATGATCTGGAGAAGATGTGAAGCATTGGAGGAGGATGATGTGGGCAGGATGGTTGATGCACACCCAAGGCAATTGTATGCTCTTCCACTCCCAACGGAGGATAGATGTAATCACTTCCTCACATCATCTCAACCATCTAACACATCCCTCCACATGCTCGGCCCCCACATCATGGTCACGACATTTGAAGATAGCCACGTGAGTCGGACTGATGAAGATCCTCTCCCCAACTCTGTTTCAGGCGAGATTGAAGGTGAAGATATGTACACACCACTTGGAATTAACTCCATGCATGTCGAAGATATGGCTAGGACAAGTGGGGAGCGTATGGAGAATACAAAAATTGTAGGTGGCACGTCGACCCGATTCGGAAGGGATGATTCGAAGATAGGACACAATTTATAATTATGCCTATGGAAGCGATCTGCAAGTATGGAGTGGTGTGAAAGAATTGTCCCTTTGCACATACTGGTGGGGTAAAATCGAGCTTCTACTCCTGGACTACTAAAAGCATAAAACCCCATACAAGGTCACCATAAATGGGGGATAGGGTGGCTGATCTTTCGCATGGTAAGATGGATCCGGAAATGGTTAATGGACTCTAGATCTATAAGGTTGACGCTCTAAAGGGTGTGAAATGGAAGTATCACTCAGAATGGATGAGGGTGGGATAAATCACCCAGCGGAGGAGAATGGCTATAAATTTATCCCTGGAGGGTGAATGGATCACTATTTTTTATCTCAATATTGACTTTCTTCATTTGTAGGCCATCCAAAATTTCATTCTCTATGATCTTATGGCACAACAATGGCGATTTTGACATCGTTAGGGGGTGCAGGGAAGAACCAAGGGTGGTAATATTCCTTAGGCTATCTCATCATCCAATTCCCTACCTATAGATGACAATTCTACCCCTCTGATGTTCAATTGGGGAGCACAATACATGGATAATACCCCAGATATGGTGGAATCCCATATCGCTTTCAAAGAAAATGAACTGCTTCAGGAATATAAGAATCACCAAGGGAGGCCCTTGGCGGCCAATCCATTTTGGGTGGTCAAAATTATTCTTTCTCTAGATATGCAGGAGAAGGTGCAATTGGCGCATGGCATCCGGGAAGCTTTGACTCTGATTCAACAGGGGAAGTAGGAAAGTGCTACAGGTTTCATACTGCTTGACCTGATTGCTAGATAATTATAGGAGCGTCTGGGGGAGCAAGCCAGTGAAGCGCAACCTCCCTCTTCAATTGATCCTCCTCTGCAGTAAGTAACATGGGAGGTGTAGGTTTTTTGGGTTCTTTGAATGTTCAATGTTCTCTATTTTGTTGTTGTGGCTCGGTCGTTTGAGGTTAACTCCAGCTTATTTCTAGTTATTCCATTATCGGATAATGTTTTGTATGACTATGAAAGCTATCTTTTTATTTGCGATGGGGAAATGAATGGGGTTTCCATCACTTAGGGTTTGTCTTTGTGCAGACACTGGATTGATGGCTACCAGGTCAATTGTCATGGGAATGTCTATTTTTTGGAAAATGTAAGTCTATGGGTGGGATATGGGGCCCTATTACAAATAAAAAGTATGGGTTTGGGGAGATGGAGAAATGACCGTGTGAATCCTCCAGAGAAAATACTGGTTAAGCGTGGATCTTCCAGTTGGCTGAGTCTGAATGTAATTTCATTTTTGTACTATAAGTGTTATACAGCTGATTGGCACCTCTCCGTCCGAGTGCTGACATCCCTCAGGTCGGCACACAAAAGGACACTTATGGATTGAGGTTTGCCTAGTTTCATTATACCTTGGTTGATGATGAAATACATAACCTAAACTCCCTCTATTATTGTTAATAAAGCAGATTACTTCTTCCATATTGTGTTTCATGTGTTGTGGCTTGGTAAATGTTTATATTTCATTATAATATGTGATTTGCCTAACCTGCATCTTTATATATGAATCATACTGTGTATTGGAAGAACCTTTGTTAACAGGTTGAAGGAGGAACTATCCTGGAGATTGTAGAAGTGAAGCAAAGAGGAAGAAGTTAGCTTGGATCAACCTTCGTTTATTACAAGTAAGTTCCTGTTACTTCCCTATTTCCTATTTGTGCTTTTACAATCAATTTGTCTGCAAGGTCATAGTATGTTGGTAACCCCTAGACCTAGGTTATTAGGTGAATTATCCATTACAACAGAACTGGCGACTCCGCTGGGGAAGCTAAGTCTGCTTTAGGTCTTTTTCTGTTGTCCTGACTAATGATTGCTCGAAGTCTTGTTTGTGATCTTTTGTCCTGCTTTCTTTTTTACTTACTGTAGCATTTGAAAGTCTTGGGTCTTTCTCTGTTTTTGAGAAATTTCATACCCATGCACGGGTTGTCCTTCTAGACAGTCGCGCATACTGAGCTACATGCGTGGGTTGTCCTTCTAGACAGTCGCGCATCATACGCGACCTGCACTACTACATAGTCGTGCATACTCTTGAAGACTGTGATTCTTGTGTTGAAGTTTGCTTGTTATTTGGCATGTTATAAGCCCTGTTTTCTGTTGAGGCTTTCTTTAAGAGTGTTGCAGAGTTGTCTGAGTGTATCAGGTGATCACGTTTTAGTGCTTTTCGAAGCCCTTGGGTTCTTTTTACTTGTGTTATTTACTGTCTGCATTTTGAAACTTTCTGGCCTGTTTGGGTTATTGGTTGAGTGCCTGAGTCTAGATCAGTGATCAGGGTCTTAGAATCTGTTTGTCCAGTCTGTTGTCTATCAGTTTTTGGTCTGCACTTTCCTGTTTGAAAGTCTACAGTGATCTTTAGGTCATTGTTTGCACCCAAGTTGAGGTCATGGCCTGCTTCTTTTGCTGGTTTTTAGGGTCTGTCTGCCTTTTAGTTTCAGTTTGTGTTCTTTATACAGTCTATAAGTGTCAAGTCTACTCAAGCATTGCATT